>JABEEN010000379.1:0-11434 GCA_013363205.1 Fusarium tuaranense | reverse complement strand
AATATATATTTTATAATTAAATAATAAGCTTTTATAATTAATTCTCTTAAAGTATAAAAAGTTTTAAAAAAGAAGTAATAAGTTTTTAGTTAAAAAGGAGAAATATATATATATATATATAGCTAATACTAATAAAATAATAAAATATAAATATCTAACTTTAAATAATTAAGGCATATTATAGCTTATTATTATACTTATAATTAAGCACTTTCTTAAGTTAAGAAAATCCTTAATAAAGGAAAATGTTATAATTGAGTAAAGTTTTTAAATTTATATAAGAAAAATAGCAAACTGTTAAAATGGCCTTAAAGGAAAATTACTATAATCATCACTTAGGACCTTCACGACATGGCACCAGCCATACTCTCCAAAGGATCCAAAACCATTTCAAGGAATTCAGCTTCTGTCACAATTTTGTTGCCGTCCAAGCCAAGACACCAAGCAACCAGACGTTGGTATCTCTCACCGACTCTGGGTCCCAGATTAGAGACGGGGGTCTCGGACAATTGCTCAGCCCATGCAGGCGGATTCCTGGCGTCAAGCCCTGGCACTGCTTCTGCAAGCTCCTCCCACAATCCAACTTCGAGAAGCACGACGCCAAGACTGTACACATCGTATGTATTGATGTACATGGGACTTGCAGATCCCTGAAGTCGGTCGGGGTGTTGGAAGATGTCAAAGTCCCAGATCGTTGTCGCCATGGACTCGGGCGCTTTCACCGTCCCTTCCTTGGTGGTCTTGGCCTCCGCGCCACGGATGAGGTCGAAACCCATAAGATATGCGTTGTCAAGGACGGAGGAGTGGGCTCCTGAGGATCCCTTTCGCCGAAAGATAACAACGCTAGATGATGTGATGTTCTTGTGGAAGAATCCCGTAGTGTGCAGGAAGAAGACAGCCTCAGCAAGTTTATGCGCAAGCCTCAGACGTGCGCCGAGAGAAACCACAGCTTGGGCGCCAAGAGCAATGAACTTCTCCAGTGTGCTCATCGCGGTAGTCTGGGAGGGCGGAATCTGTGCAAAGAGGAATTGCATACTGTCGGGATGGTAGAAGTAGTACTCCACCTTCAGAAGTCGGATATCCGCGGCTGCGTCGAGACAGTTGAGGGCTGCAGCAAGCTTGCCCATATCACATTGCCGATCCTCAAAAGCCACCGTTCCAGGGACTTCCCCTTGAGGAACTCTCCGACTTGCAAAAACAAGTTGGTTGTCCCCGTCGTTGAGGGGTCGTGTAGAGATGTCACGCCGCCCGGCGACTTTCTCAATAAGGGCATCCGGATGCGCCAATAGCATCTCCTTGGCCAGAGCCTGCTTCTCTTGCCAAGAAAGCTGAGTGAACTTCCGAAGCTTGTTGTTGGAGCTGATGACCGGGGGAACGTTGGCGTTTCCGAGTGCAGAAATGTTGATTCCAAGGGCAGGTGGGAGACCCAGAAGGCGAATGTTGAAGCGTTGTGTCCATCTGTGCAGTTCTCCGGCCAACTCCTCGAGATCAGCCTTTCTCGCAAACCACGTAGCTCGTGTGATAGTCTCTTGTAAAAAGCCTTTGCGATGAAGCTTGTTCAGGCTTTGTTGCACCTTGCCGAGCAAGGTTCCGAGGCGTTTGGTCGTGATCTCAAAGAGTTCTTGCTCGTGGGGGGACAGTCTTTTGTTCGCATTCCTAAGTCTCATGCTGTCGAAATGGCCTTGGACTATTTTGATGACCATGAGATCCCAACTAAAGTCGGCTTGGAGTTTCTCGGCGTCATCCGAGTAGGCGGCGCAACCAGAAAGAAACCGCAGGATAAGATCACCAGCCGTTACGGCTGTTGCGAAAATTTCCATGACGCCGTGGGTTCGTTTGGGTATTCCGGGTGACTGTATGATTGTGAAGGAGGAGGTTGGGAAAAGTGCAATTGAGGAGCATGAGCAACTTTTTGAGTCAGAGCTGAAGTGAAGTAGGGTGGGCGACATCTCGTATGATTACTACTCGACGGCACCCCTAGGTCAATGTGAGAACAGCTGACCTATTTGGATAGCCATGATTGGATGGATGAGAACCTGGCTGCATACAAAGTTGAGGGCCTCAATTTACAAAATATCACCAGAGCTCAACAAAACGCTCCCGAGCCTGTTGTGTAACGTAACCAGCATGCTTGAGCGGCTGTCATCATGCCGCGGAATAAGCCTTTGAATGAATTTTGTGTGGGAGAGGCCTTATAGATTGTTCGTTTTAACTGGCATAAAAGAGGAAAATGGTATATAAGTTGGATAATGCCGGAGCAAAGGGGAACTATGGCTCCTCAAGTTCTTGAAAGAAATCCTACAAACAGGCTTCTCCCTCCTAGCCTTTCGATCTTCTGGCCTAGTTATCCCATCGAGGGCTGGGCTTCAACTAAAACAAAGACCAAATTTTCCCCTTTGATTGAGCTCCAACATTTTTCCTATCATGGCTGCCACTGAGGACCTTAAAACCTACGGGTCCCGCGATGACATTCCATTCAAGTCTTATCGGTCCGTGAAACAGGGGAACGTAGACTTTGTCGAGGGTAAAACTAAGCCCGGCATTAAATATGCACGAAAGTCATTCAATGTTGTGCGCGGTATCTCGCAAGACGAAGTCAAGAAATCTAGGGCTGCATTCCTAAAAGAGCTCAGCATTCTTCGCCGCTCACAGCATTATCATCACGTCATCCAACTCATCGACGCGTATTTCTGCGACGACGACGACGACAGGCACTTTGCATTCGTCATGGAAGAAGCCAAATCCTTGGGTGAGGCCCTCGAATACCGGGAAATGACAGGTTGGAAGCCACCAAAAGGATGGTTTGCCTGTCTAGCCAGCGTGATGGACGAGCTTCATGGAATGGGCATTCGTCACAGAGACATCAAGCCTGACAATATCCTGTACAAGAGAGGGCGAGTTCTCTTGGCTGATTTCGGGTTATCTGTCATGGGAATCGGCAAGACGCTGTCAACTACTCTCGTGCAACACCCCCGTGACAGAACACGCCGATACTGCGCTCCCGAGGTAGAAAGGGGAAGCACACGTGGTCGGTCGGCCGACATATTTTCTTTGGGGACCGTGTTTCTCGAGATGTTCATCGCTCTTGACGAGCCCGGAAATGGGGAAGAGCTTTCTGACGACTCAAATTCCTGGACCTACGCCGAAAACATTGACCATGTTCGAAAAATCGTGACGAATTGGAAGTCGCGCACCTCAGAATTGGAAAAAAAGACCATCATTTCTCTGTGCCTTGAAATGCTACAAGATCAAGACGAACGGCCCCAGGCTTTCAAGGTGTGCGAAAGGCTTGAAGAGGCCGGGTTGTCTTGCGAATGCGCGCCTCCACTCAACCGCCAAGCAGAAATCCGCAAGGCTTGCGGCAGTGGTAACGCTGAACGGGTAAATCGACTCCTGGAGGGACAAGACGACCCTCCTTTGGCCCAAACCCGCGGCGCTATTCATCGAGCCTCTGCAAATGGCAAAACGGAAATTGTTGAAAAATTACTCGAAAAGGGGGCAAGCGCTGATCAGAGGGACGATTCCGACCAAACGCCACTCCACGGCGCGGCCGCATATGGACATGAGAAAACGGTGATCGTTCTTCTTGACAAAGGAGCCAAAGCAACACACAGGGATGAAAATGGGCATACTTCCTTCCACTACGCGGTGGGGCACGAACAAACCGAGATCGCGAAGATGCTACAGGAGAGGGGAGAAGCAGACCTGATGGCAACAGACAACGCCGGACAGGCACCACTTCACCTCGCCGCGAAACGAGGCCATCAGGAAGTTGCGGAATGGCTGCTGAAAGAAAACGTTGATGTGAATCAGGCAGACAAGGAGGGCAGGGTAGCTCTCCATCTGGCAGCCGGATATGGCTCCCCCCTTATGGTTAAAACGCTCCTGAACAATAAAGCCAACGTCAATCTTTGGGACAGCGATCACTCGACGGCCCTTCATTATGCGGTCAAAGGGAAAGGAGAAGCAACGAACATGGAAAAAATCGTGGACTATCTTCTGCGTCATGGTATCGATGTTTTGGTGAAAGACAAGGACAAGAACGCGGCTGAGCAGTTGGTGCGGGACAACGAGGAACTCCGTGACGTGCTATTGGACAGACGCAGGGAGGCTAGGTCAGTTAGTTTACCCCCAACAAATTTGGCCGATAGCTAACGGGAGAGAGAAAGGCGTAGGGCCCGGAGAAGAAATTAAGCGAATTCATTCTGTCTCTGAGCAGCTACTCAAGTTCTGATCTGGAGGACATCTCTCGCCTTCTTAAGGGATGGCAACCCCACTGGTCAGATATGGCCTGAATTTACACTGTGCTATCCAGCATCAAATTACCGAGCCACCTCATCATCAGAATTGTCGATCGATTCATCAAAAACAACTTGTTGGACGCTCAGCTCCCGTTCAGGAATGCCGACCTTGCCCGTGTCCTCAGCCCAGGACATTGTGCAAAGTTCGAGGGAGCGCAACATCCGGTCCTAGATGACACACTCCGCTTTGAAGAGCATTGAAACATTCATCAAGATGGCTGGGAAAAGAGTGTTGAGGAAAAAGGCGAGATTGGAAGTGGAGGATCAGGCAAGGTGCACCGCGTTAGACGTTTGGGCACCAAAAAGGAATATGCCTTGAAGCTCATACGGCGAAGCACTCAAGACGACGAGGCAATCGCTAGCAACGAGCTCAGTATACTTCGTCGGGTGAAGCATCAGAACATCGTCAAACTGATCGAGGCTTTCACCAAATTGACAACGGAAATGCAGCATCAAGCACAACGTGCACTAAATTATCTCTCTTACAGTTGCCGGCTCTTAGTTAATTTTGCGATAGAGGGATCTTGCCCAGTCCGGGGATGAAGTGGTTCTTTCGAAACGTTGAGCACGCCGGTCGTGATTCGGCAAGGGGCCACTCATTGGGCATTGGGAGTTGGTGGAGGGGAACGCTATGTGCATGGAATTATGCACGGTCAAGTCTTTGCGTCGGAAAAATACAAAGAAATATGGCTGATGTAGACATTGCTAAACTAGGGAGTTCAGGGTTGTATGTAAGATAACCAGAAAAGGTGAACAAAGCAACCCAATATATCGCACCCAGGTAACTAAGATTACAGGCTTGAAGTCTTTAGAAGAGTCTGTCTCAAACCAGGCACGTTCAGCCCTTTGACTCGACCATCATCTATACCAAAGTGAATCTCGTCAACTGGAAGCCCTTGGTAGCGAAATTGATCAACTTGGAACCAAGAATAGCAGGCATCCCCAAATGGACTGGAGGTCGTATTGCTGACAACCTCGAAAACAACACGCCAGCGATTATCTTTGCCGATGGGATAAATGCGTGCATCAACTTGACCACCCCCGGCTCTCAACTGTTGCCAAGCTCCCAGGACAGAATCCCTGTTACATGTCCATTTCTGGATTTTGAGCCCGGGCCCTTCGTCAACGGCCAAAACCAAGGAACCGTTATTCCCAGAGTAATGTCCGGTATACCTGCTCTGGGCTTGAGACCTGGCCAGCTGATCTAGACTTTGAACAACAATCTTGGTTATCTCATTCAACAGCGCTCGAGAAGTAATGTACGCATCAGCACCTGCTGCATTGATGGTGAAGCCGACGTCGTATTCTGGAATGAGTGCAATATAGGCCGCGTAAACGCCCACATCTCCCGATTTGGTGTAAACGTCGACAGGTCGCGCCGAAGGAGTGAGTGACTTCGTACGGTAGATCTCCCAGGGCATGCCCACAGAGCTGTAGAGGGATGAAGTAAACGTGGCTGGCTGAAGCCAAGTGTCTGTCTTTGGGCCAGTTAGAAGCTTGTGACTCAGAACTCCGCGCACGAAGCGAGACAGATCATCAGGGGTTGCGTAGAGGCCTGCAGTGCTAGATCGATCGTTAATAACTTCCATCGAAATCTGAAAGAACCCTTACGCGGCATAGTTTCCAAAGTCCCGCTCCATCCACTGGGAGCCGCCTTCAATCGGAAGAATCGACTTGGACACATCTTCAAGCTTGAACCCAACCACAGACGACAGGTTGAGAGGTTTGGAGATTTGCTGCGAAATAATCTCACCATAGCTCATGCCTGCAATACCTTCAAGAGCGAAGCCAAGGAGTATAAAGCCCAGGTCAGAATACGCAGCTCTTTGTCCCGGCTGCCAGACATATTCGTTGTTTTCAAGATCTTTGAAGAACTCTAAAGAACCAATTTTAGAAATATGCCGAAGTACTGAGCAAGATAGCTTACCAGCTCTGGTGCAGGGAAGATCGCTTAATGTATCGCAGAGCGGAACCTCGGATGGACGTTCCACATCCGGAAAGCCAAGACCGTGCAAAACCATGGGTGGGAAACTCGTAGCAAGATCAAACGTGTACCCTAACTTGATTGTTTAATCATTGTCCTTCTAGGCTGTGGTTGCGTAACTTACCGTCCCGGTGAACGCCGCTTATCTGGCTCGCGAGCATTCTAAGAGTGACGTCTTTATACCAAGCGATCTTGGACAACTCTGGGACATATTTGGTGACCGAATCATCCATATTGATTCCATTTTGAAGCAGTAGAGCGAGAGTGGTGAATACCTTGGTGACCGAAGCCACTCGATAAATAGTTTTGCCGTCTACCTTGTCCACACCAGAGGAGTTGAGCTTAGGAGATGTATGGTGAAAACTGAAAACATTTTCCTTGCTGGAAGTAAGTTCGACAGAGAATGATGTTGTGGTTGTGTTCCAAATTCCGCTTTTAGCCAGCTTTTGCAAGGCATTGTTTAAAGTCGTTGTAAGTTTACCATTGGACGAGATATTGGGTGGAGGGAGGACGGGCCCCGTTGGAGGGCAGTAGGCGTCAGCCAAAGAGGGCCAAGCAGCGCCTAGCAAATAAATGGATTTAATCTTCATGATAATTGTATGTTCACAACAGTAGCAGTTAAATGGTTTAAACTGATAGCTAGAATGGTGCGAGAACGGGAAACTTGTACCAACTACTTATGCCTAAAGCCCAGGGTGTCTTGAACGTCTCACCGTATTTCGTTTAACACCTTGGCGCTTAGAAACACTTGCACGGATTGCGTACATGTGCTGTGCCTCCCACCCATAGCCCACGTTGCTTAGCGCAGCAGATCAAAGTAACAACCGGCGAGTCAAAGGCATAGGTTATTGCCGTAACGCGCGTATTCCCAAAAGAATAGTCAGTGAAGCTGACGTCACGCCGAATTAGAAATGGCTTTTCCAGAATGCCGATGTAGCTAAGCCTCAAAGTCGGATGAACATGACCCGAGTATCACAATGCTGACCACTAGAAGATGGACCAACCGGCATAAGCAGATCGACCAGGAGCACCTCGTTTAGGCCGATGTTCTTGCTAAAGGCGGGAAAGTCACACCGTGATGCGAGGTCTCATTCCTCCGCTTCGCGATCCATCGGGACAACAACTTGGCCAGTTAATTACGTTGTCGTCATGTACAACCTCCACCTTGTCAATGCTTGTCTGGGCGATCACGCCCGTAAATTTCCCTCGACGAGGCTCGCCCTTGTACGCCAGTGATCTTATTGTGCAAAAGAAGTGGGATTCGTCTGTACCCTCCTCGAACTGCCCCATGCAGAAGGGATCCTCTCCTGCTCTGGCATTGTCGGGTTCCACGCAATGGTGATTGACATCATATTAGCCAAGCTGTCTCACAATGAATTTGCAACTACATACGAGGCTTACGGTTGTCCATGATATTAGGAGCTGTCTCGGTTGCCGCACAACAAGAAGCACCCCAGCTAGAGTTCCGTCATAGTGCTAAATAAAACCTAAAAACACATACGAGGCCTATTACTTGGCGGTATTGCCGTTATTTGTTATGGCGTGAATTGCCGATTTATAGCGCGCGTTATCGATCCGAGCTGAGCCCAGTACTTCAAAAGCTTAACTTCAACATCCAACGCCAGAAGTTCAGTGTCGTAGGCCGTATTGGCGCTGGGAAGGGTTCCCTGGCCCTGGCCCTATTCAGAATTATCGAGCGTCATCATACCTACATACAAGAGGAATACCGGGATGAGCTAACTGGACATTAAAGACTGCAGTGGATTCGGAAACGGATTCGTGCCTTTAGGAGACGCTCCGTACAATATCGAGCACCAAGGGGTGTTGACTTTGGGATGGGCGATCTCGACTAAACTTAGCCGGGGCGGGCGTGGCAACCCAGCCTCGCAACAAGCAGGTATTGGCGAGGTGCTCCCATAGCTCTTTGTTGGCGGCTACCCTCTCTGCCTCTGTCTTTGTTTGTCGAGATGTGTGGCTGACAACTACCCAATCATCCATCACACAGTAGCCGTGCTGTTTGATGATCGCTGGCAGCGCGTGTCAGCTGAGACAAGCCACTGTTACACCTCATTTTCTGGCGGGCTAACAGTCTGAGAGCCTGATTGAAAGCCTGATTGAAAACCTGACGAGGTTCGGCAAAAGAAGAAGCCGCTCCCGCTCCAACTCAACAGCTCAAATCTTGGTCAAATCCACCGCTGCTTGCCAACTTCCCTTACCACCTGTTCCTTAGCAGCAGCTCTCAATCAAGCCAGAAAGATGGAACAAGGCCGGCGGCTCCAATCGGGGGATCACGAAGGCTCAACTCTCCTCCATTCTCAACAAGGTGCCGCTGACTCGGATGGATCGGACTCTGCTCAAAGCGCCATGTGCTTCCCCGAGCAAGAAGACTCTTCTTTCGACCCCGATGCGTGGAAAGAGTTCCAAGTTCGTAGACGCTCCGCAGAATACTACCTGAATCGATACCTAGAGAGTCTCGATCGAATCGGCCAAACCTGTGTTGATTCGGACACGTCTACTCCACAAGGTGAAAGGAACTCTCCTCAAATCTCGAGCGGGCAGATTTTGCTGACAAGTCCTACCGGGCAGCGTTGTCAATCATATCTCAAATGCAAACCGACAGAGATGTGGCCCGCCTAAAGATCTCAAGTGACACTGCAATTCGAGACCTGATCGTCATGGAGCGTATTCTTTACCAAACACAGGAGAACTCAAGGCTTCATTCACAGACCATGTCCCCTGTCGCGGCTATTTGGTAAGTCTGATCCTTAGATAGCCGCTAGCCTGTCTAAAACCGTCACAGCACGTTTGTATGCTCTGTCTCGGCTGTAACCATCCCAGTCAAGGTTGCTGCTGGTCTGTCAGCAGTCGGGGCAGTCGCTGGAACTTTGTTTCTGGCAACGCCTCCGGTTTTGCGCACCATCCATAACCACAATGTCGGCAATGCCTTGAAAACAGTACAGAACTTGAAGCGAGCCTTTGCGGAGAGGACGATCGGTGAAGGAAATCTGCACGACCTAGAGCAATCTTGGTTCTCATCTCTGAAGTGGGCCATGTCTAAGGGCCCTCAAGATCCCCAGGCCTAGAGACAGTCCCTAGTGCAGGGATATAGAGACTCACGGTTGACGAGTGGATTGTAACGGGCCTAGGATACGCATCTAGGGCATGTGCATTATCTCTAGGCTAACAGCACTTGTTCTTAGATAGCCTAGCATTGATTCTAAGTCCTAGTTCACACCTCTTATGATGCCTAGTCCTCCGCCAACATTTCTCTAGTGAGGGATGTGTTACATATCGTCAAAGCCTTTTGCTATTAACCACTAAAGACGTTCGCTAGATACTTGTCAGAAGGTGATATCTCCCAGTCCACAGAATGGGCTTTCTATGCCCTTTCATTGAAGTAGGAGGCGAGCTGAAAGCCCAGGCTGGCCTGTCACGATAAAGAACGAGAAAAAGAGCAAGACAAGGCAGATATCAAGGTGAAGGGATTCCCCAGGCTGGGACCGCTCTCACCAAATTTAGTAATTTCATGCAGGCAGAGCAGGCGCCCCACGGCGTGGGATGTCCCTGATTAGGCGTAGCGAGCTATCCAGCAGCTTTTTTCATAGCAGAGTTAGTACTATTCTCTATTATGTCTAAATTCGCCCACTGCGTTAACATTGGGATAATGCTATGATGTGTTGGAAATGTGTTCTTTATCATAGTTGAAGCCGGGATAACCGACACACAAGATCGTTATAATTGAAGCCCGGCCCGAGATGGGATAAATGAGCCAGAAGATCCCATACAGGAAGATGAGGGGCTCGAACTTTGGGTGCTTCCGGGTTCCTCCACGTCGAATAAGAGCCTCTCTTTCAAGGCCCCTGCAACCGTAACTGCACACCTGATTGGACATTGTCTAGAGGTGCCTATCCTTCCTTGCGCCTGAAATAAAGAACCCCGCAGAGCTTGATCAGACTCCTCCATCTTTTCCCATCATCGATCCTAAGAAACGCTGATCAGGGACTCTCCACCCAGTCTCCGACTCTATCGGCACCTCAAAAATATCGTTTCAAAGTTTCTGAAGAGAAGATCGGGGCGACCTTGGCAGTCTGACCTGGTTCTTCTACCTTCTCCCGTCCTCTTACGAGATCTTCCGCATCAAAAGTATCTGAACAGATGGTCTGCTGTTTCATACAGTGAGAAATAAAAGAATGTGCTACTATGATCTAATTCGCCTCAGCTGCAACCATCGAGTATGGAGCAAAGTACGGCGGGGGTGTGATTATGCTTGGTCTGGCCATGAGTGCCGGGAGAAGCATATTCGAAACCACGTCTACCTCGATACGAACGATATCTGCTGGCACTGCCGGGGATATAGAGAGTCAAATACAGACGATCCCCACAGGACGAGTCCTTATGTTCGTGTGATCATGCCACTTGACACATTCACTCCCAAGTCATTCCCGTGCCGAGGTTCTTCAAGGGACCGGCATAACAATTCGTTTCCTTGGAGAACAGACCACTTTTGGATCATTGATTCCGTCAAGAGATTTAGTGGCTTGGTTACCAGCACCGACACCGAACTGAAGCTAAAAGACCTGGCAAAACGATTCGCAGAGGATCGTCAGAATCTCTCGAGAAGAGTCCTGGAGGCCATGCAATGCCCCGAAGACCCCAATTGGGATCAGAGCCTACCATCCAGCAGCACTCCAAGGCCACCTAAAGCGAGATTGCAAACTGAGGGGGGCCTGGGGTCACCTTATTCACGGCTCAACCTCAAAGGCCGACAGATCCGCTTGCTCGAGTTAAATCCCAGCAAGGATCCCGATGATTTGTTGTTATCCTTTCGACGTATGGAGCTATCTAATTGTACTCCGTATACGGCTCTCTCCTACACTTGGGGAGACGAAGAAGCTACACGAACCATAACCTTTGGCGGAAGCGGGACAATTCGGATTCGGGAGAACCTCTGGTCCTTTCTCCGCCTACAGAGCTCCATCATCTCCAAGCCTACATTCTTCTGGATCGACGCAATCTGCATCAATCAATCGAACGTCCGCGAACGCAACCATTAAGTCAACATGATGAAACAAATATACGTTAATGCGTCTGAGGTCTATGATCTTATCTATCGGTTATCCCGACTTTAATTATAATAAAAAATATATTT
>JABEEN010000378.1:0-37184 GCA_013363205.1 Fusarium tuaranense | reverse complement strand
GCCGCGCGGTTCGGCTTCATCTTGACCCGCTCTATCGGGGACGGCCCGATGACCTCGACCGAGCAGGCGAGCACTGCATCGTCCACTCATCAACACCAACAATGGTATGTAGCCGTTAGTCAACATACACATGTCATTTTTGGTCATCTCCTATCATCTTTCTAACCTAGCCAATCGAACCCATTTGGCCCGAAAGAAGGCGTTGAGAAAGGAGGCCATCTTATCCGCCCCCCTACACCCCGCCAGGGCATTCGAATCGCGACCTGACGTGCTTACAAGATGATCTCTAATATTTATTCACTAGCTGACGTTATCTCAAAGTTTGGTGCTTACAAATACCCGAGGAGTTGTGGCTTCGGCTCTTATATACTCCAATCCGTCGGGGGCAAGACATCTGACAGAACTTCTCTCCCATTGATATAGCAGTAACATCAAGCTCGATCGTTTAACACCTTTAAAAGCCTACGATAATCAGGACCATTTTGGTTACATCCGACAAATCAGCCACTATGACACGGGTAGCAGCAACTGCAGTCAAGAACGCCCTCTCAGTCGTCAAGCCGAGAACAATTCTCAAGCAGTTCCTAAAGCCAGCCCACAACCAAATGGGCATAAAGATCCATCAACCTATTGGTTCTGGTGAATTTTCCGAGTTCATGCCATGTAAGTGAGACTTTTAAAGTCTAGGAGTGAATGCTGCTGACGCACTCTCAGTTCTTCTTCTGGACGATGTTGAATCAGAGGGCAAAAACTCGGGCTTCGGTGACCACCCTCATCGTGGTCAAGAGACTATGACGTATGTTCTGGAGGGATCTATTGTTCACCAGGACAGCAACGGCAATAAAGGCACACTGCACGTCGGTGATATGCAGGCCATGCGAGCCGGCTCCGGGATAATGCATAACGAAACCCCAATCGCCGACCCGGAAACAAACCGCACCAAGGGCATTCAACTCTGGGTCGCGTTGCCTGAGGCCAACCTGAACGATGCCTCAGCATACAAGGACATAAAATCTGCCGAGTGTCCAGTCTCGTCCCCTGCGCCTGGTGTTAACGTGAAGGTGATTGCTGGAGAGTCTTTCGGAGCCTCGGCGCCCATCTGGACACGAGCACCGGTGTGGTACTTTGATATCACGCTTGCCTCAAAGGCTGGTCCGATCACACACCCGGTACCAGAACATTGGGGCGCGTTTGTGCATGTCATCGAGGGGTATCCCAGTATTTCTGGATCGCGAGGCAGGCCACATGAGACGTTCTTCCTGAAGAGGGACGGTGAAGGTGTGGAGATTGAGAATCAGAGTGATAATAAGGCAAGAATCTTGTTGATCGCAGGAGATCCATTGGAGGGACAGGAGGTACACAGGATGGGGCCGTTCGTGAGTGCTAGTAGCGTAGGAATAAGCAAGGCTATTCTTGATTACCAGAGGGGGTCTAACGGGTTCGAGCGGGCAAGTACATGGAAGGGCGATGCAGTACATTAAACAAGAGGCAATCTGCTTATGGTTGAGAAGAAGATTCTCTTTGAACTTAGGGTTATATCTAGGGTTATCTACCGTCGCGATGTGTTAGGAATACAGAACGCCCAAGCCGGCCTTACGAAAGAAGAATTTCCATGTGAATACAGGGTGAATAGATATAACACACCCAATATCAGTACATCGGAATGTCGAGGGCAATGAAGTAATCATTATTAAAATGGCATCGATTGAAGCCTTAGCTAATGATTCCTTTTATGATGATGCAGTTTTTATTAACTAGAATCTCGATCTTGATTTCTCTTCATGCGCATGCTAACTTGAGATAAGAAACGCGTCCTGCAAAGTGCGCGTCCACGTGACAAAGGACTGGGCTGTGAGTGTGAACACTGCAGGGTCTGTCCAACAGAGACGCGCGTGTGCGTGCGTTCGACTTGAAATTATGCTTAATAAGAGGCTCATCTACCTATCACGCCACAAGTGAGATAGGAATCGTGGGGCAAATCTGTGGGGTTCTTACGACACGCCTTCATGACGAGCCACAATGACACGCTTCCAGCAACTTGATCAACACCACGTCCAAGGGGATCAAGCGAACTACCTGGGAGTGCAAAAATAAAAATGAGCAAAGCAGTGAGACGGGGATGACGCGGAGAAACCGGACAAGGCTCGGCGCAAATCTGTGCCTTGAGTTAGACAACCTTATCAGCCAAGAACCGCCAAGCCGCTCTGCAACCTCTTAGATGACACCAAGATCCGCCGCCAAGATCTCCGCCAAGATCTACAGTTTGAGAATCACCTGAGACCGGACCTCTTTATGCCTGACTTGGACCTTTAAGAGGTTGAATCTCGGATGTTTCCAATGTCTTGGACAGATGTTTTTCATCGTCCAACCTTCTCTGAGGTGGCGAGACCCGAGGTGAGAGGTTCTGACCGAGTTTGAACGTCAAGAGTGAACCGTCCTGCCGAAACCGGGGTGACGTTTTTCCCTCTTGTGGCTGGCCCTGTTAAAATCTTAGATTGTTTGTTTTTTAACCTAGGAGGAAGCCTCTTGTTTCGACTGCTGCTTCATGACCTTAAATAGAAACATAGGAGTAACTTTGCATATATACGCGCGGCTACTCGTACTGATCGGCGAAAGAGACGCGACCTGTCCACTTGGTAAGGCGGACAGAGGGGCGGCCAAGCCATCAAGGCTTGGCAGACACAACACTACGTACACTACGACCACAGCCAAGCCTTGGCGACTGGGCAATGCCTGCGATGAGACCAGCGGTAATATGCCTCATCTACATGGTGATACTTGATCGACTCCTTTACCTGTCTCACCTTGGTAAATCCCTCTCCCGCTGACTTGTCCATGCTAGACAATGGTCTGGCATTGCGAGTCTGAGCGAGGCTGACGAGATGTCTTGTGCGCGATTTTGTTTTTTATTTATTTTCCTGGGCGTCGCCCTCAGTCTCTTGGCGATCTCTTCTTTCTGTCGTTGTCACTCTTACCTTGGGACTCTTTGGAGCAGGCCAAGAGTCGTTACATCTTCTCTTTTCAACATTGCCAAGGTGCCAATGTTCATCCATCTCTTAGCTTTTCTATCCAGACCCACTGAAAGATGCCTGTCCTCAACTTGAGTGAACTCAATATTGTCCTTGGCGTTCTTGGTACGTGACCGTGCATCTTGGCGGAAGCCTTTTTCTGACGTTGCTGCAGGCGCCTTCACGGTCTTATATGGTATCATATCCGTCAAGATCAAGCAAGTATGGTATCTTGGCGAAGCCCGTAGGTACCCACCCATCTGCGGTTTGTCCCATGCTAACTGCCATCAGTCCCTGCCGTCGTGGTGGGCATCATCCTTGGCCCGATTGCCGCCAAATTCCTTGATAGCGAACGATGGGGTGCTGCAGAGGCCGGTCAGACCAATGCCATAACGCTGGTGAGTCCGCTTCCCCCCTGAGTGGCTTGCAACGCCCAGAGCCTTGGCTGACTCCCGTGCAGGGCGTGGCACGTGTCATGATCGGGGTGCAGCTAGTTATTGCGGGCTACCAGCTGCCTGCCAAGTACAACTGGATACGCCGCAAGGAGATGGCCATGTGTCTACTGCCCATCATGACAATGATGTGGTTATGTACATCGGCATGTGTACTTGCGACAGTTCCTAAACTTACCTTCCTTGCCGCCCTCGTCATTGGAAGCTGTGTAACCTGCACCGATCCCATCCTTTCACAGGCCATCGCCAAGGGGCCATTTGCCGATAAATATGTTGCCCGCCCCCTGAGGGAGATCATCTCGTCCGAGGCGGGAGCCAATGACGGCTTTGGATTTCCCTTTCTCATGTTGGCTACGTACCTCATCCGGCATGCTGATATCGACGGTGCTGGCACCGAGAATCAAGGACATGCTACACGGTCTGAGGCCGTTGGCCGTCTCGGCGGTGGCCCTGGGGAGGCGATCAAGCAATGGGTGATTGAGACCTGGCTGTATATTGTCATCATGTCGGTCGCCTACGGCATTGTTGTGGGATTCGCTGCCTGCAAAGGCATCCGGTATGCGCTGAAGAGGTAAGACACTACCCTATCCCTTCCCGACAACAACCCTGGGCTAACATAGTCTTTCAAGAAAACTTGTCGACAACGAGTCATACGTCCTTTTCCCTGTAGCACTCGGGCTCTTTCTCGTCGGTACCTGTGGTGCCATAGGCACAGACGACTTGCTTGCCTGCTTCGTCGCCGGCAGCGCGCTCAACTGGGACGGCAACTTCCTCGAGGAGACGATTCAGCGGCACGATGAGGTTAACTCGTGTATCGACGTGCTCCTGAATTTTGGTGGGTTCATGTATATCGGCACCATCATCCCTTGGTCAGAGTTCCATGATCCGGATGGCACAGGCCTAACCTACCCCCGACTTATTGCTCTCGGCTTCCTTGTCCTTGCCCTCCGTCGGATCCCAGCCATTATGGTCATGTACAAGCTCATGCCCGCAGTTTGTCGTGATTGGAAGGAAGCGCTCTTTATGGGCTACTTCGGTCCTATCGGTGCTGGTGCCGTCTTCTATGTTGAGCATGCAAGGCATCAATTCCCCCATCTCGGGGAAGGTGACGAGGAGGAGAGCAATCTCGTCAGAGCCATGGGCCCCACTGTTTACTGGCTAGTCTTCTTCTCGATCGTGGTCCATGGGCTTTCCATCCCAGCTTTGAGCATCTTCTACCATTACATGGGCGTGCAACCAATTCAGGATGAGAATGACGCGGTGGAGGTTAGGAGAGCCTCACTGCAGATCCCACGGCCCGTCAACTCGGTGCAAATGGACGAGAACGTATTCCTTACATATAACAGCTTCAGTATTCCAGCACGCAGTGAGGGCTTGCCGGTGGAAGAGGATAGGCGGCGTGAAGATATGCAGAATATTGAGTTGACGGATAGCGCTCAGGAGCGAGAGGAGGAGGAAAAGGAGAAGAGAAGGCGGAGGAGGACAATTCGGTATATGGTCTAGCCTACAGTATATATGCAATCTTTAGTTTACGACTAGGCGTTTGACAGGGGCGATTTTATGTCTGGTTTTATGAATGAGTAATTACTCTAGCATTTTGCTTCAAGAAGAAACCTCCCCGGCCGTGAATATTTCATCCATGCTCTAGACCTCTTGTCAGACGTGAACGGCGTCTATCCTAGACCCAATCACAGCACCGAGTCTCGCCAAACGAGTTCGGAAAGTGTGTCCGTGATGGATCAGCCCTTGGAAGATCGTTGGAGACTATATAGAAACAATGAAAAAAAAGGTCAAATGGGGAATATCTTCAAGCTTTTATTCGGTCGTACAAGGTATCATAAGCTACCGTCGTCACGCCCCTGTTTACTGCCACTCAATGAGGCGACCATGAGTTCCTGTTACTATTGCTGCGACTATCTCTAATTCCTGTAGTAGAGCTAAACAAGGAATAACCCCCAAATTCATTAAAGGATGAACCTTAAGATCTTGCCCGTCTTCTTATAACGGATACACCAGCAAATGAACACCTCACACTAGAAGGTGCGATTAAGAGGATAGCACGACAAAAAATAGATATTGGTATTGACTTGCATAGGTTATACATGTTAATTGGCTCCCCCAGTTTGACACGTAAAGACCTAAGATAATTTATCAGCTAGGAATGTGACGTTAGGCGGGTAGCTAGGCAACGCGTTTAGACATGGGAGCTTCTAAAATATGCAAGACATGACCACACAAAAAACAGGATGTATCTTCGGAGAGCTCCAAACTATCAAGTAGATTCTGCAATGGAAATATCGGTCAGCTCTCCAGCTGCCTCCCCACCTTTGTATCTCCTGTTAGGGTTTCATGCGTCAAGCTATCAATGTCGATCACTGCGCCATTCCCGCCTCAGTTGCTCAGCCAGCCTCAAATCCAGGATTTCAACCCAATAAAGAACTACCACGCAGCTGATCTAAAGTTCCTCAATCTCAAGCGCAGCCAACCCCTGGGACTCATCCTCAATGGTCGACACGATACTCTGGAGATCCGAGGGGTTTTTGATCTGATAGAGAGATCCCTCGATGGCATTATAGAGGAAGAATTGGCCATCACCGAGCTCGAACAATGATAAGGCCTCCCCCGTGTAGGACGCCATGGCGAAGAGCGGCTTGACGTCACCATCGAGACCATATCCCTTGACGAGCTCGGATACATTGCCGTATTCACCCCACTCCATGTCGCCGCCCATTTCTTCATAGTCATTTGTCCAGTTCGTTGGGGGCGCGACCTGTGCTCAGCTAGTTAGTAATGGAGAATGATGTCGAAAGACTGGTTTGCAGGGATTTACTTCGGTGTTGGTCACAAGTTTGCCGTCGACCTCCTTTACTTTGTTGCTCATGTTGGGCTTTTGCGATGTGACGGAATCTGACGAGAGTGAAGGATGTGACGCGAAAAGGAGTTCAATTGGGCTGGGGCTGAGTGTGATGACGGTTACGAATACATCTCTTATATATGGCTCTGGGATAACGTAGAGCCACTGACGTCACCTTGGGCCTCGGTTAGATATGTAGATCTTGTACAAAACTCTCTGGGAGCGGGTCATCGACGCATCCGTTGTCAACATATGTCTTGGCTAGCTTGGGTGCTGGTGCTGGCTCTGACTGGGGAGAAGACAGCTCGCCTACAAGCTAATTGGCGCTGTCTCACTCACAGCACATTGACGTAATAATCCCGGCAATCCGTACACTTCATCAAAAGGAAATGTCAGACCTGCGCTGGTAGCTGAGACCCACGCTTTGACCTCTTGCTAATCGTTTTTGGCCCGAAATTGTTGATCTCTTGTTACCACCAGTAATGTCACCATAAGTCGCAATAATAAAATGCAAGGCGACGAAAACGTGGCTGGCTGGCCTATTATGACCAGTCATCCTAGCCTATTCTCATTTTTAACATAGCATAGATCCAAGCAAAAGAGGCCCGATCTTGAGGTGATTATCTCAAATAGCTACACAACTACCAACAGAAGAGATCTGTGGAAGGCGCCAGTTGGTAATCAGATATAGCTAATTCAGAGCAAACATTGGTTAGCTAGGTAGGAGGTGATGAAGCGGCTGCGAAACCTACCGGTAGAGCAGTCTAGGAAAGGGTATTTGTTGGCAAACTCCTGACTAATCTTCCATCCCAAAAAGTTGTCGATACCCAGAAAATGAGCCACATCAGTTCCGGGGTAACTCTCAGGTGATGCAAGTGAGCTTTCGCTGCAGCCTCGAGGCATGGCTTCTTCAGTTAGCATGCGTCGATCAAGTTCCGCAATGATGGCCTCTTCTACTGGGTCTGCCACAGATCCGTACAGGCTCTGAATTTCAGGGCCAACCTCGAACAAGACCCAAGAGGCGTCAGTAAGGTAGTTCCGACAAGTACCACTTTGTGCACAGCTAGATTTGTCCCGGCGAAGGATCTGGTTCTCAAAAATGTCGAGAACATTGACGGCTACACCCCGTTGTGGCTGCTCAATGACGGAGTGGAGAACGAGATCCTTTGTCAAAGCATCCAAGTCAACCGATCCATGTTCTAGCACTAACTGATCTCGTAATTCAGGCCAGTTGAATAGGTCAAAACCCCAGAAATGGGTAGGCTGTCTGGATTGCAGAGGTGTTGGGCGGAATGGCGCTGGCACCTTGTCCTTGGGTTCAAGACCAAGTCGCCAACTCAGGACTTTTTCCATATACCGAGCTCCATTCTGTGTTGTCAGTAGGGCATCAGTTGTAAAATCCAATCATAATGCCACTTACCACACCGTAGATATACGACTCTAAGCCCATACACCGAGTCCCAAAGCTGATAGCAACGCGGACGAGCTTCCGGTTCCACTCATCAACCTGGTCCGGTAGTGTAGAGTTTGACTTCCTCTTGATGTATTTGTCGCAAGCATCAAGGAGTTTGGATCCAAACAGGGCTATGGATGTCACGACTATTTGGTCCTGGGGAAGCATCCATGTTGATAAGGGCATTGTCAACCCTACCTCGTCATGCGCATCCACTGGCCATGTGCTCAAAATATCCGAGTAGCTCTGAAGAGGGTCGTTCTGTAGCGACTGGATGTCAGATATACCCGGATCAACCGCCCCTCGAGTCTGTGCAGTCAAGTTGCCAGCATCAGGTTCGGTGTTGGAGCCCTGCTGGGAAATCAGCTCTCCTTCTGCGCATAAGCCCTGCGGTGAGTCTGGAGAGTCGCGATGGCCTCCCTCATCGGCAGGAGGTGTGGCGGTCGTGTCTTGGGATCCCCAAAGTACCGTGTCAAACACCTCATCGTCTGTTACACATTAGTGATCTGTCAAGAATGGGTACACATTCGGAAAGGGAGCACAAGCGATAGGGATGGTGATGGGGTAACTTGCCTGCTGCGGTAGAAGCGGCGTTGCTCAAGCTCAGTAGCTTTTTTCGGAGCCGGAGAAGAGCATCTTGTAGCCGCCTATTCTCCTCCATCAGCTTGAGATGGTTCTCAAGCAAAGTTGCATAACGACTGCCCTGGTCTCCGGATGAGACCGCTTGCTGCAGGAGGGCAACTGTCTCTTCGAGACTACGCACATGCGCGAGATTCTTCTCCCGTAGGCACTGCTGAGAGATGCGGTTCTGGGCCCTCTTGCGTCCTCGTTCCGCTCCTTCTGGCCCAGGGTCTGCTTTTCTCTTTCCTGGTCGACGAGAAGGCTTGTTGTTTTGGGGCATGATGGTAGATATTTAGCTTCGGTAGAATGGACTGATTGATAGTAGCGGCTATTGGGGCACGCGAGGGGACCCAGGTATTTATGTTACGGATCCTGGCCGGGGATCTCATGTACCCCGGCTCCGAACAAAGCTAGTTCCCGTCTCCTGCGCGGGGTCAGGGGGGGCATGTGTTCATGGGACGGAGCAATGGAGACGCTAGAGACGCAGATTAATGCGGGGTCACCTCGGTTTGCAAGAGCCGACGGGACTTGCCATTTCCTCTCCACACGGAAGGGGTTGAGGCGAATGTAAGGGGTGGTTGTCGTAGGCCACCTTGGTGCTCAAGGTGCCCTGGATTTCCTATCCACGCATATCACTCTAGAGCATCGTGAACAAATTGTCAGTCATCAGCGATGCACGAGTAAGGAATAACAAAGTTCTCGAGTCATTTATAGTAAATCTGAGGTTCTCTGTCACTCAACAAGTTCCTCTGGCACCTCCACAACCTTGTCTCTCAAATAGTCAGCAAACCCCTTCCCAAACGCGTCCAATCTGGTCGAGCTGCTAACCCCCCGGCCTAGAATACCATAGACCACAAAATGCACAGCAAAGATATGGGGAAACTCGACCCGTTCAATGGTGTAACTGTCATCCGCATCATCGCCAAGAAGGCGCCACATCTGTTCCCGCGAGAGATATGTTCGCAGCCAATCCCACTGAGGTTGAGTGCGTACAAATACTCCCACGTTAAGGTTGCCACCCTTGTCGCCGGATCGTGCAAGTGCCACGTCGCCAAGCTTGATCTGTCTCTTCGGGCCAGCGAGCGCGACAGGAGAGGTCGTATCATAGTTGTCTCGGCTAGAGAGTGGCTCAAAAACTGGCGGGATCCCGGCATTGATTGGGGGTTGAATGGATGTGGAGGCAGCGTTGTTGATGAACGTGACTCTCTCTCGAATAGCTGACTGGTCCCAAATAGCTGGGTAGTAGGCGATGAATGGCCTAGGGAGCGCCGTGCGCATGTCTAGAGAGCAATGAAACCCTGAATTTGAACATTAGCATGCTTGAAATACCTATGCCTGACTATAATTTTGCTAGGTTGTACATGGGGGTCTTACCATGGAAGTGTTTAAGTGAAATGTCAGAGACGGCTTTGGGAACCAACATTAGTGCCCTGGAATCCTTGCCCTGCGCCACTATTCGTATGTACATGGTGCTGCTGTTTTGCGTACGAGGGTTATCGGCGGGTACTCCCACTCTTTTATCTTGACGTCAGCAACTGATTCTCATCAATTCGCCTATGAGAAACTTACCGTTGGAATTCTAGTATATCCATGTCTTTAGCCTTGTCCCCAAGCTGAAGTCGTACCTGCTTTTCGAGCAAGTCACATTTCGCCTCCCAGTCATATCCAGCTGTGTTAAGCAGCAACTGGGACTCATAGCCCCCCTTGTAGAAGATGGCTACTTTTGTCGATGGCGGCGGGGGCAGGCCCCGGATTCCGCTTACACGAACGCTATAAAAGGTGTTAATCATCGTGAAGCTTAGATGTAACGGGTGCCGACTTTACTTACCGGTCCAGTCCTACTTCCTTAACAGTGACTTCGTCAAGGACAGCTTTCGAGTCGCTATGAAGATAGACGTTCCCTTGAAGCTCATACAGAAGCTGACACTTTACCGTATCTTCATCCACAAACCCGCCTGTGCCGGGATGCTTCGTTATTACGCATGATCCATCTGCGTCCACCTCGGCAATGGGAAAGCCTGGGTGAATGACCCTCTCCCAACCCCCATACTTTGCGTCGGTAAAACCAGCATAGTTCCCCCCTGTCACGTATGCCGAGCATTCAATGAGATGGCCCGCAACTAATCCGCCGGCTAGCTGGTCGTAATCCGTGTCACTCCATGACCACCAGTACCACGCAGCAGCGATGACAGGAGAGGCATCTGACACTCGGCCTGCAATGACAATGTCAGCACCGTTCCTGAACGCGGCAACGATTCCGCGGGCGCCTAAGTAGGCGTTGGCTGACACGATTGTTTCAGGGTTCATGTCAGGAGGCAGCGTCGTTTCCTGCCCAAACTGAACGCCGTTGCCCACTGAGTCGAGATGTGGCAATGGGGAGGATTCCGCAGTTTGCAGGCGCTGGCGAACTTCGGGGAGGACATCATCTCCAGTGATATATGCCACGGTCAAGGTGGCATTCTTCTCTTTCACCAACTCTGCAACAGCTTCAGCCAAGCCTTTTGGGTTGAGGGCACCTCCGTTGAGGGCAACCTTAATTCTCTTGGTGTTGATCACATCCAAGGTCATTCTCAACCCTTCCAAAGCTGAGACTTCGTAGCCAGGGTGTTTTCCATTAGCGAAAGCCTCTGCATTTGCCGCTAGGTTGACTTCTACCGATCATGTTCAGCTGTGTCCTGTCCACAGACCAGTGCTCTTACCTGCAAGGTAGTCACCTGTGATAAAGTCAACATCTCCGAGGGTTGCCTGTTTCAGCATTTCCTCTGCAGGGTCACCTGTTTAATAGTGTCAGAATCTGGTCTCGCATGAATACTGGAAGATCGGGCAGCCAAACCGCAGTAGCCAGAACAGTTGGCGATGCGAACGGGTCGCTTCCCAAACTCTCCTTGCCTCCAATCTGTCATGATGTTTGTTCGGTCCTGGAGTTTTGTTTTTTATCTTCTTTTACTGTTTTTTTGCATGAGGAGTTAGAATGAAGCTATCTAGGTAGTTCGTGATGTCAGGTTATGGGGTCGACTGACTGTGCGAGTGATTTGGATGGAACTTGGCGATATGTTGCGGGCCGCTTTCTATTGTAGCACTGTAACACAGCCTTGGGTCTTGGGATTCGATCATCTGAATGATAAGATAAGAAATATCGCCCAGTCTCGGGTGATCGGCATGACATCGATCGATCCTCTCTCGTGGTACCAAGGTTTCCACTAAAGTGTAACTATCTGACTCAGAAAAACCTGACATGGACGTTGATGTGTAGCAGAATGTCCATCTTGCCCTCATGAAGGTTTAATGAGTGTTGCAAAAAAAATGAAATAAAATAAATTCAACCATAAGGTTTGCTGGTGAAATGTTCTGCTATTCCTACGGAAGCCTACTGGATCGTCATCTGGAACCATGGACGACTACTCTATCCAGGAAGAAAGTGCGCGCATCTTGCGCGACAACCTTTTACATGATGAACGGCTCGCTTTGGCACTTTCGTTTAAGGAGAATGCCGAGAAGATTACTTTCGTTGGCGATCCAAAGCCATTCATTCCGACGCCTTGCAAGATCACCGAATCCGTCTCTTCTTTGACTGCTCTTCTAGCCGCGGCGGCCAGTGCCGTCGCTGCCGAGCGTTATGGCATTGGGTACCAAGAGATTGAGGTCAATACGTGAGTTACATAGTGTTCTGTCAAAATGACCCAAGGGGGTGTAAAATCATGACTGACTAGGAATAGGGATCTTGCATCTATCTTCTTGGAATCTGTTCTTCTCCCAACGGTCAACGGCAAGTCGTTCCTTGAACACCCGCAGATCATGTCTGAGGTGAAGAAGGGAGACTTATATGACCTAAACCTACCTATCCACGTCGCAGCCACGAATGTCTATAAGACGAAAGATGGTCGCTTTTATCACCTTCACGGATCCATGAACCCTGCACCGACAATGAGTATGCTCGGCGTTGAAAAGCAAGATGTCACTCGAGACGAGGCCATTCAAATCTACGCGGACAAAGTGGCACAGTATGACGCAAAGTATCTAGAAGACAAAGCCAACGACGAATTCCGGCAAGCAGGTGTGACCTGCCTCACCCCTGACGAGTTTTTCGCCTCCGATCACGGCAAGATCATCAGCGCAGAACCCTTGTGGAACAAGACAAGCCTGCCCGCGCCACGCAGTGCCTGGCCTGCACCCGACCTTGAAGGCTTTAAGCCTCTAGCAGGTATCCGTGTCATCGACTTCTCGCGAGTTATTGCGGCCCCAGTCATCTCTAAACTACTGGCTGTCTTGGGCGCAGAAGTGATCAAGGTAACAAATGAGAACCTTCCTGATCTGTCCGTTCTCTGGATCGACCTCAGTACCGGCAAGAAAGATGCCAATATCGACATGAAGACTGCGGAAGGCAAATCTACCTTTGCGAAGCTCGTCGAGGGGGCTGATGTTCTTATCGACGGGTACCGACCAGGCGCATTGGCACGACTTGGTTTCGATTCAGACAGCTTGCGCAAAATTAACCCGACTCTGATCTACGTACGAGAGAACTGCTACGGCTTCAAGGGTCCTCTGGCTCACCGGTCCGGGTGGCAACAAATCAGCGATTGTCTGGTAGGCATTTCGTGGCTTCAAGGCCAGTTCATGGGGTTGGATGAGCCCGTCGTTCCGCTGCTACGTAAGTCACTTATATACGTTTGCGCATCCAGAAAGGTTACTCACTATCATTCCAGCAAATTCCGACTACCAGGTCGGCTTAGTCGGCGCAATCGCGATCTTACAGGCATTGCTGGAGCGCACTCAACAAGACGCAACATACAACATCGATGTCAGCTTGACGCAGTACAACATCTGGTACTACAGGCTCGGGCAATACAACGAGCAGCAGTGCAAGGAACTTTTGTCTCGTAACCAAGGTTTCCATGTCAGGCATTTTGATGAGATGCAGACGTTGCTTGTCAAAACCCATGCAGCTATCAAAAAAGCTCGACCGGATATTTTTCAACACCCAGAGTACTTTTGGAAGATACCTGGGGATGAATGGGGCACCGAGGATGACATCTATGTTCTAGCTCCGGCGTTCAAGCTTGAGAAGTCGCGCCTGGAGTATCTGATCCCGTCAGGGTCGCGGGGAAGGTCGAGACCCGAGTGGTAAACTTGGGTGACCTGATTGTTATGATATTGTGATGTAGAGCGAGTCAGACATATTACAGCATTAGAATCAAGAAATATCAGTATCGCATAGCACACCGAAGCCTAAACAACTGTGCAACAGTATTAGAAGGTCCTCCGCGCTGCTTTGTTAAATATCGAACTGTGACACCACCATCAATCCCATTAGAGAAGGACGCAAGCCAAAGTGACAGAACACAGTTATTTGCCCATGCCAGCATTAAAACCCGACGGATTGAACATAGTACCTAAACTCAGGATAACCCTGCGTGGCTACTGGTATCCATTGTCACTGATGGCTAACAAGATGGCAAAGCAACGCACCGCGAGGATACCCTGTATTGAACACCCCCGGACTGGTTTCGTGCGAATTACGAAATAGCTGCCTCAGGATCCATTTCCAATAGGTACTCGCAGATCACGGCGCGTTGACGGAGTCTACAAACAGTCCGAGTCCGAGCCTGTCTCCGGAAGCTAATAAAGTAGCCCGTCTTGGCATTCGAGGTGTGTCAGAAATTTCCATGTCAGAAATATCTCCTCTCAAAACTGCCCCACTTTACCACTCCCTAGCTTGGTGTGTTGAACCAGTACATGCAACATCGGACCGGCTGTCCGCTTCCACCTACAAGATGTGGTTCAGGGTGGGAAGAAGGCTTGAGTCATGTGCATAATTCCGCCTTCTCTTTCTCGCTATGGCTTGTTGTGCAGTAGCTGCTTACGTCGTTTTCCGATTTCTAGGGGCGTACGAGAAGTTGCTGTGCTCCCTCAAACCGCCCCATAATGCCTCCAAAATTGACAATGCGGAGAGACCGGTGTTCAAAGCCACGACAAGAGTCTCACAAAAACAAGAACAGGTCCATGTCTTCAATTTAGATGGCCTCACATGTGGCTCTTGTGTCACATCCCTTCGTGCCACCATCGAAGAAGTTCCTGGTGTTCTTCAGGCATCAATCTCCCTCGCCTTGCTTCGAGCCCGAGTTACAACCACTGAGGCAGTGACGCAGACGACTATCATAAACGCGATTCGTTCTGCTGGCTATGGTGTGGATCCCGCACCTGTGGCGAATCACCATGGCTGGGCTGGCCTCCTGTCCTCGATCCAGGTGCCACTGGATAACAGGACGCGCGATGTTCTCGTTTTGCGGCGTGCCTTTATCGTCTCGGCCCTGACCTCGTTGGTGATCCCTTTGATTCACGGCGTATCCAGCATATTGCATCTTGAGTCTGATCTATTTATCGATCTCCTCCTATGTATAGCCACTGCTACCAGTCTTGTCGCCAGTTCCGGCATCCATATTGAGTCGGCGCGTGCAATATGGCACCTACGTAAGCCCGACATGTCGACACTTGGCTCCCTCGGTATCCTGCTATCACTGATGCAGGGGATCTCTTACGCTTATACAGCTGGCCAGTCTGGCGTGTATAGGGTGTACCATCCTGCCTTGGACTCTATCCCGATCCTGTCTACCAGCGTACTAGGAAGCCGGCTACTCAAGACCGTCTTGACTCAGCGTAGCCTCGACTTTGGTTCACCTCTAGTAAACCTGGTTCCAGTTACAGCAACAGTCTGTCACGATGCAAGCGGGGAGGATCCCATTGTCGAGCCCATCGACATGGTCTCGCCAGGCGACTTTGTTGTCATCAACCAGGGACAGCACATACCTGCTGATGGTGTTGTGGCGAGCGCAGACTCAGCTCTTATCACCGAGGCTTGGATTAACGGTTCTAACTCGCCGCGAGCGGTCCGTCTTGGCGATGCTGTGCTTGCTGGATGCCGCGTTGAGCACGGCACGCTGGTTCTTGAGGTCAAATCCTGTGGTCTCTCCACACGCTTAGGGTCGATGCTGGAATCTATCGTTTCTGGGGAACTCAAACCCCAGGAATCGCTCATAGACACTACGGCCCAGTACTTCACTACAGGCGTCATTATCTTTGCCGCTGCTGCGTGCGTAGCACAAGGTTACTCTCGACCTGGAGCCAGCTTCACTGATATACTTGGTCTGGCGTCAGGCATCATGTTGGCCGCATGCCCCTGTGCCTTGAGTCTCAGTGTTCCTACTTGCAAGTTGCTGGCCACAGGTTCGTAAAAAGAGCAGCGCAGCCGTTAACTTGAATGGGTAACTAACGCTTTGATACAGTGAGAGCGTCAAAAGCCGGTATCCGGCTAGTTACTACGTATAGTCGATTCAGGGATGTGGCTGGCATCCGAACACTCCTCTTCGATAAGACGGGGACACTCACCTACGGCGAGCTACGCGTCCGGTATGCCTCCCTTGAACCGTATCCATCACTCCAGAGCGAAGTTATGTGGAGGGCCATCTGGGAGCTGGAAAAGGATGTTCAGCACCCAGTGGCGCATGCCATAGTCCGCGAGAGCCTTCGTCAGATGGGCTGCCTAGGTGACCCGCCAGCCGCAGGAGGAGCTCCAGATACGTTAGTATCTGAACTTTTGCATGAGCTGGGTCGCGGGGTCCAAGGTACTATAACTTCCAAAGCCTCGTCGAGAACGTTTCATCTAGCTATCGGGAGCCGCAAGTTCATCGAGTCCTTGGGCGTCCAAGTTGACTTTGCCAACATCCCTGTGGAGTTGAGGTCCGCTGTCACCACCCCAGTTGTTGTGGCCATCAACGGAACGCAAGTCGGCATACTTGTCTTCGAAGACGTGATTCGGTCTGAGGCCACTCTCGTCATCACAGATTTGAAAAGGATGGGAATCAACATTGGCATGATCACGGGCGACAATGCTGCCTCCGCAAATGCGGTGTCGCGCCAAGTAGGCATAGACGCCGACATGGTTTTCGCCAACTCTCTACCACAGGGCAAAGCAGACGTCGTTGCCCGGTTTCGTCGTCACGGGCCAGTATTAGTCGTCGGGGACAACCTCAATGACCTTCCGTGCTTCATGTCAGCGTCGTTCAGTGTCTGCGTTCCTGCTCAAGAGGGGTCTCTTGGGGATTTCGATGCTGCTGACGCGACTCTGACTTCATTTTCCACTGGAAACTGCAAATCAGATCCGGAACTTCTGAGGCACATTCCTTTCCTCGTCTACCTGTCACGACGCACTGTTGGAATCGTCTCGCAGAACATGTGGTGGGCAGCAGCTTACAACGCACTCTCACTACTTTGGGCTTCAGGTGTTATTGGTTCAATGAAGCCTTTATCTTCGTAAGTGGCGTTCCACCTATCTCTCTTTATTTATAAATACTCACTCACTCATCAAATGCAGTGTGTGGTTTAGCCTGGGGATGGGCTTTAGTAGCGCCGTTGTTCTGTTGAACAGTTCTAGGATTGGAAGGGAAAGCAAGAGACTGGCATTGACTGAGTAGACCGTGTTGTGCCGATAGACTTGAATTGAATCTTTCACATATTCCATGTCTATTGTGAATCACAGATGCGGAAGAATGCGGGTCTAGCCGTGTTGCTTATGATGACATCGACTATTGCATCACGGAGCACCTAAAGTAGTCGATGTATGACGGTTTCAAACATCGCACACCAAAGCCAGCAACATATATATCAGGTTCCAAATAAGTGGTAGTTTTGAAGGTTTTACAGTGAAAAGAGCTGTCTTTGAGAATCTAATAGCAGCCGATGTCCTTCCTACCCCTTCATCTACCTAACCAACACCACTTACTTGCCATACAAAGATAGCTACGACCCCGTTCTCTCACAGAGCCCCCTGCCTTGACTATCTCCCCCTCATATATACCGCTCTCTACTGTCCCTTCAAAGGATCGTGCGGCTTTAGCTCCGTAAAGGCACTGGATGAAAGGTCTTGCATGTAGACTCGCAACCAGTCAGGTAACACACGAACCCAGGGGGAAGCAGATGCAGACGCGGGGACCAAAACATTCCTGGCATTCCCTCCATAGAGAATCCCCGTGATCCTGTCCGCGAGGTAACTTGTCGTCATGCTCGACATGCCCGGCACGGACTTGATGCCCGTGAACATGTTGGTCTGGACGTGGCTAGGTGATATACAGGAGACACGCACGGCAGTGGCTTTGTGAACGTGCTTGATCTCACTATGAACGCCTTCATATATGGTGATGGCGGCTGCCTTGCTGGCCGAGTAGTCGGTCGCACCCGCGGTCGCCATGTGTCCGGTTTGCGAAGCAACAATGAGGAGATGACCGTGATTTCGAGCCACCAGGGCGGGAAGAAAAGTCTTGATAGTCCATATGAGACCTATCGTGTTGACTCCGAAGGTGCTTGCGAGTGGTTTCCGAGTTAGTCCGCAGTATCGAGCTCGGAGTTGGGGGTACAAACAGCTCAATGTCTCTTTTAGTGGCCGCGAGAATCGGCTTGCCACGACAAACTCCGGCATTCGCAACTACAACGGTTGGATCTCCGACCTCTCTGTTCGGTTGTCAGCTTTAGTATAGCCATGGGCCACGAGGGCTGAGACTCACTGTCTGATCTTTCCCGCTACAACCTGAAGTTGCTCGTAGTTTGTCAAGTCACACTTGTAATAGTGCACATTGGAGGCTATAGATGTTGTCAGTGACTCTACCGTAGTATAAAGCAGATGGCACGATTAGGTTAACATACGAGCCTTGTATGTTAAGGGTAGAACGTCGACCACAACAATCTTCGTGCCACTCCTCGCCAGCTGCTGCACAGTTGTGCCGCCGATACCGCCAGATCCACCAGTCACGAGAATGATTTCTTTCTTCCAGTCGAAAGACGCTTTGGTGCCATGGTTAAGAGCTGTTTGAGTCAGGTATTTGTTGACAGCATACACAAACCCAAGGCCAGAAAGAGCGAGACCAGGTATGACCCAGGGCTCTAGATTGTAATCATGGATGAAAGCCTCGGCTTTGGAAACCAAAGAGTTTACAATTTCGCTTGCTTGTGACATGTCGATGTGGCGCAGGATGGTCAGAATGAGTAAAATGGCCAAGGGTATGTTGTTACGACATTGAGAACTATCCCAACCTATTGTAGCCGAGTCAAATGAGAATGCACTTGAAGCCAAGGCTGGTAGCAGCAGCCACCGTACCATCCCGAGGTGATGTCAAATGTGGCGTTTGCATGGCTCATCTACCTCTGTCAGATATTGATGACACAACTTTTATGATGAAGCCTATATCATGGATAGAGTAGTGAGACAATCGTCCAGTCAGTGAAAGATGACAAGAGCACTTCACGATTCACTAATCGGCTGGATAGTCCACGGCCGGGACAATGAGTTGTCAAATGCCCATGTTAGATCAGTCTCGGCATGGGTTTCCATGCAAGGCAGGAACGGGTAAGCAGTGGTGGTACCTGAACTACGGCTGCCAGCAGTAAGATTCGATGAGTCGTGGGAGACTATAGACACGTTCACGTCGACTCGATCTAATACCTTCCCAAGGCAGAACATAGCAAGTTTGATATCACAAACAAAGTCCATACGTGATCAGTTTATAAGGGTCGACTACACTATTCATTGAAATAACGAAAACGGTCGTCCAATACTAAACGAGGCCACCCGGTGACGTTATGTTAAACAATATATGTGATTTCTAAGCAAGATGCATGATCATCACGTCAACCGACGAGATATCCACCCCAAGACGGTCTCAGTCAAGTCCCAGCGATACAGGCTTGCTGCCACGACAAGGGTAAGAATACCCGTCTCAGTCCACCGTTTAAATCCACCAACAGTTTGATCCTGCATGGACTCGCCTCGACGAAAGCCCAGATGATTCTTGACCGTCACCTTGCCTTTGTTGACGGTGTCATAAGGAGGGTACCGGACCCCAGTAAGCTTGTGCAGCCAGTGTGGAATTTCCACAATCGTTCTCTGATGCGTAAAAGCCATGAAGCCGTATCTTCCATGGTAGTATCCCATCCCTGACTCTCCAACACCACCAAACGGCGCCCCGGGCACGCCGTAATGCATTATTACATCATTGATAGTGACGCCACCCGAGTTCGTATTGTCAAGAACTGTACATCATGTGAGTGAAAGGAAATGGTATTAGCGTGTGTGTTCTCACCATAGTTGACTTCAGATGGCTCGTTGCTGAACATGTAGATGGCCAAAGGATGGGGTAAACTGCATCCAAAGTCAGCAATGATTACAAATGATTGTGAACAAATAACTATCTATTTACCTTTTGATCTTCTTGACTGCATCCTTGTACGTTCCTCTGACGACTGGGCAGATAGGGCCGAACAACTCTTCACTAAGTAAAGAATCTAGGGAAACATTAAAGTCAGTAAGTGGGCTTTACGCTAGGTTTGGTCTTGTAAGGAATTGTCGGACGGTTACTCACCATTCATATCAACGTCAGTCACAACCGCCGGACTCATCATACTATTTTCCTGATCCATCTTGGCCTGGTGCACGTTGCCCTTGGATTCGTCCAGAAGCTTGGCCAAGCGGTCAAAGTTTCGCCTGTTGACAATTTTGCACATGTGCCCAGAGCCTGAGAACTTGTCGGTCCAGTATATGAGCCTTTTCGCAAAGACGTCATGAACACTAGGGTCCACAAAAACGTGGTTAACAGAAAGGCAGATCTGTCCAGCATTAAGAAACTTGGCCCAGGCGATGCACTTGGCCGCAAGGTCGACATCGGCCTTGCTCGTCACGATGGCAGGGCCTTGGCCTCCCAGTTCCAGTACGGTTGGGGTGAGGTGCTTTGCGGCAGCCGCCGAAACGAACCTGGCCACTTTACCAGAACCGGTGAAGAAGATGTGATTGAACTTGAGCTCGAGGAGGCTTGTTGTTTCTTGCGGCCCTCCAGTGACAAGACGGATAGCCTCAGGGTCAAGGTACTGACTGACCAAATCGGCCATAAGGTCCTGGGACGCAACTGATAGCTCCGAGGGTTTGATCATAACACAACAGCCAGCTGCGATAGCAGCAATCACAGGCTGCAAGGTCAGGAGAAAGGGAAAGTTCCAAGCCCCGATGACCAGAACCACACCAAGTGGTTCCTTACGGACACGCGCTTTCCCAAGTCTCCCCATGATAAACCCTGCCGACTTGACAGGCTCGTCAGCTGCCCACTCCTCAAGATGTTCCAGATGCTCTAGTATATCGGTTTTGAGTCCAAAGAGGTCGGATGTTAAACTTTCCATCTCATGTCTCCTAAGATCCGCAGCAAGAGCCTCTGTGATGGCTTGTTGGTTGTCTTCCAGCATCCACCAGAACTGTTTGAGTTGCCATTTTCGCCATCGGAGTGATTTTGTCTTTCCGGTCGAAAACGTATCGGTCAATTTTGTGTAGGCGCTTTTGCACTCTTGGAGAGAGGTGTAGGGTCTTGGCGTGGACGATAGAGCCATTTCGAGATGGTGGGGATTTGAAACGGCACAGTGGAAAACGGAAAGAGGGAAACCCCGGTAAATTGATGTGAAGGAATGAGTAGAATGCAGAAAGACCCATGAGGTTATGGGAGAACGTAGAAAGTTGTTCTACTATTGGCCATGGGGTTCCCAAGCCAAGGCTCGCACTTCAATCGTTGTCATGTTTTTCTGACGCAACAAACTTCCATCCACCCTGGTCGCCCAAGCGCGGGGTCGGGTCTAACTGATTGTGATTTACAGTGATCTTTGTCAGATTCGCATATTATTCTAACTGGGAGTGTCATTGTGAACATGGTGGCTTTAGATCGGGGCTTGTTTATCACGTCTAGGACCCTTTAGATAAGATCTGGTCAGATCTTCGGAGATACGTTTCTGTCCTCTCATCGATACCTTTGACATCGTCTAGATCGCGCAATGAGTATCAAGTCAACTGCACACCCTGGCAAAGACGCCAGAGTTGTAGGGCCGACAGGTACATTAAGTACCCAGATCATATTGCATCTTTGCCTAACCTGAACCCATTCTAGGCTCCTACGTCCGCGAGTTGATCCCCCCAAATGTCGGCACAGGCCCGCATCGCAAGAACGTCCAGGCTGTGACACTCACTGTTTGGACTGCAACAGCCTTCTTTGGCACAGCTCTCTTTTACCAGCCATGGTTCAACATTGAGCCTAACTATAGAGCTGCGGCCCTCGGTCTTGTCTTCCCCGGCGCAGGATACCTCGCAAGCGCCAATGCTTTGGCTTACATACTTCTCGTTCTTACTTGGGTCGCTATCCCGCCAGCGCTGTTCGCAGTAGGTAACACGCATGCAACTATGCCCCTGTCTGGTTTGCGTAGGCTAACCTGGATACCGAAAAGTGGTTCGGAGCCGGCGCCATTGTCTTCCCCATCCTCGTCTGGGGGCTTTCTATCCTAGGCACGTATGCCGTTACGCCTGATACCGTATGGGAGTCGGCGGGCCTCTATGCTTTTGGAAGTCTCATGGCAGTCTTTTTGTATGCGAATCGGTCTGCAGGTGCTGAACGAATCAGAGGTCAAAAGACGCGCGAAGCCAGAAATGTCATCATCCCACAGCAACTTGCCCGGATGGACGAAGCTGCTGCCAGAGATTCAAAGCCAGAACAAGATCAAGAGCTTGATTTAGAGGCTCTTCGAAAGCTTCAGTTTCTCTTCGATCAGGCCTTTCAGGATCTCGACGATTGGTCTGGCTTTACCGTTATCGACCAGTTCCAGACATCAGCTCTACGATACCAGATCTACCAGATGATGTACATCCTTGGTCTTTACCAGGCAGTATATGCCCCCAATGTCCATGGATACGTTTCAGAAGCTTTTAGAAGAGTCATTGAGAGGTCTCTAACCAAAAAGGTCCTTGAGTTCTGGAAGTGGGAGCGACTAGCTGGCAAGTTCTCACTCGATTGGGACCCAGTTCAGCACGACAACATCATGGTCACAGGCTTTCTTCTTCATGGTGTCATGCTTTACACGGCAAACACTCGTGACTATCGATACACCCAGCCTGGCAGCCTCAACTTTCACATCACTGACAACCGAAGCTACAAGTATAGCGTTCATGATCTGCAAGAGTCTCTGGTTAGACAGTGGTCGTCTAGTCCCTACTTCCTCATCCCCTGCGAGCCAAACTGGATCTACGTCATGTGTAATCTTCAAGGAATGACGGGCGCAGTCCTTTACGACCGTGTCTTCGGGACAAAGGCAACGCAGATGCTTCTCCCTTCGTTCGAGGAGTCACTCAATACCAACTTCACCGAGACAAGTGGCAGCGTCTTGACTATCCGTTCCGAGCTCACCGGCTTCGCTATTCCCGGTATTGCCGGTGTCGCTGGAGACCTGGCCGTCGTCATGATGGGCTCTGGGCCTCTGCGCAACCTCTCGCGTCGACTCTGGGCTATCGTCCGAGAGGAAAATGTGGTTTTCGACGAGGAGACCAAAGAGCTTTCCATGACGGGCTTGGTAGGTGCCGACAATATTGATACTGGAAACTATACATCAAGCCCCAGCGCTGTGTACTCACAAGTAGCCATTGGCGCAGCGGAGTATGGTGAGGAGGCGCTGAAGTCGGCTGCGATCGAGAAGCTCGAGAAAGAATGGGGCCTCTTAACCACCTCAACGGGATCTAAGTCATTTGATCTGACCAAATGTTCAACTCTCATGAACTACGCGGTCTTGACAGCGACTCTGCTTCGACCCGGAGCCTATAACCACATGGTCCAAAAGGTACGCTCGTCTGATTAGTCCGTCAGCCAGATGTTAACATTTCACTTGTAGGGACCATCGGAGACAGCTTTGAATGGCCCAATTCTCTCCGAAGTACCCTATCCTGGCGTCCTCGTTGCCAAGGCGCGATCTCATACGTCCAAAGACTTGGAGCTTGTACTCTATCCCTCAGCAGACGACGGAGTCTTTAAGCTGGGCATTTCTCGCCTGGAGCCAGGTGGACAATACGAATGTCAGGGCGAGACCATCACAGCTGATGAAGGGGGCAACTTGTCACTTTCTACTACTGTCAGTGGTCGAACAAGGTTACATATCCGGCCTTTGTAAAACGCTTACCGTTGTGGAGGCGATCCGTGGTCGGGCTATGAGCTCAGCGTTCGATATGTAGTACAAGGAAAAGCCATTGTTTAATCGTGGTTACGTATACACATCTGTTACTGTCTGCGTCATCTTGGTTGATCTAGACGATGCTCATGGGCTATTCTTTGCCTTCCGCCTCTTGAGAAATTTTTGACTCGCGGATATCGCACCCCGTACCAAGTTGGTATTTGTGTGAACTTATGGGATTTCTTAAGTCCTGGGCTACCGGGCATGTATGAGTAACTGTGTTCTTTATCTTGGGTGCACAACGAGGTTCACAAACTGCACCATGGACCAACGCGTAGGATCGAAATGCATTCAAGGTGTGGTTACACCGCTTACAGCTTTTCTTAGTCATGCTTGCATGATATAAAACCCCTCACAGGTCAGCTTCATACACCTGATTTCTTTACTTCTACCAAAGATTCACCATGGTTTCGGTCCAAGACATTGTCGAGGGCGAGCAGCTACTGGAGAGACTATGGCGAGAGCCTGGTAGGGCAGACTTACGATGCTTGGTGTGTCAAGAGCCCTTCACCGACGACGCTCTCATTCGTACGTTTCGCGTTGAGCCCCCAGGAAACCACAACGCCGGTTATAGCACGGTTGTGCCGACTCACAAGGGCGATATCCTCTTCTTCGATCGACACATGAGTTGCGTGGTAGAGCACCAAGTCAAGTTCTCGGCAGTATCTCATGTCTGGGACCCCAACATTTCCCAGGTGCAGCAACAACGACAGACAGTACCGCAGACCCCAGTGGCTGCGAGTAACGTCTTAAACATCTCGACCAAAATTTACTCGGGCATTGAAGAGGCCAAGGATATGGCTGGCGAAGTATGGCTTGACTACCTAAGCGTACCCCAATGGTCTGATACCCTCAAGAACAACATTATTCGCATTATGCATAAGCTCTTCACCACAGCCGACAAGACGATTCTCTACTTTGCCGATGTTGACTCAGACGTGGTCAAACAACTATACAAAAATGAAAGGTCACCAGAACGCCTCAATGCCGTCATCTCCGTATGCAACTCACAATACTTCAAGCGTGTCTGGACTGCGATGGAGTTCATCAGAAGCGGGTGCGTCAGGATGATGACAAGCGATTGCACATGCCTCAGCGATCTAGGCGACCCTGCGTTTTTCAATCGACTATATCATGTATGGAACGAGGAGGTTAGGCATTATGCTCAGGTCCAACATTTGGAGGGGAAAGTGAAAATGGGCAAGCAGGGCAAGAATGGCAAGAATCAGGTTCCATGGAGCCTTGGAGCACTGAGAGAGGCAAAAGCCTTGAAGAGAGTCAACTTCGCAATGGGTTCTACACTCCTTTGCAAAAGGGGATGCCGAGACCAGATGGACTACCTACATGCCCTGAGAGGCATAGTCCCTGTGAGCTCAGCCACTCCGATGAGCTCCGACTTCAAAACGGAATTCTACCAGGTCGCCTGGGAGTGCTTAAAGGCCGGAGACTTGTCTCCATTGCTCATGACACCATTTATGGAGATGGGAGATCCCAGGGGCCCTGGCCATTGGTCTGAATTTGCCTTTACCGACGTCTTTACTTGGTCACTAGCAGAGGAGAAGCATGCCCCAGTTCTTGAGGGAGAGACTCGCTTCAACGATATCGGCCAGCTTCTTTCTCTGAATCTCCAAGAGATTGGTGTGGTGTCAGTAGTTCGACAGCCCAGAGATCTAACCAAGTTCGATCTCCTGCTCAGCTTCTCATTTGCGGCCATGACAGCTCTGGAATTCGATGGACCAGACGTCAAAGACTTTGTTGCCGCCATGGAAAGGACACATGGAGCAATGCCAACAATCGTCATGAAAAACCTAGAGGCCAGAAAAGAAGTACAACGTCTCCAAAAAGCTCTGACGAGAAACTTCAACAAACCAGCCCTGCAACGCTGGCCGATCCAAGGCGAAGACGATGTAAAATGGCTCGCAGACGCCTTATCACTCTCACAGGTCCATCCTGGAGGCACGCAGAGCACCCTGGCTAAGAACTCTAGTGAGTATGGCACCATGCACTGCGCGCCGTACGACTACACGGTAGGCATCACATGTATGGGATGCCACAGGATCTTTGCGCACAGGGTCGCCAGTTTCGTGCTGCCGACAGAACTACGATTTGCAAAGGCTTATCGTATCCCCGAACTGCAGTACCGCTTTTCGCATAAGAATGGACTTGCTTTGCTTGTTCAGAAGGATAGGGTTGTTGGGCGTATGATATGGGCTACGCCAGCTTGTGCGTGTACAAGGACAGAGACGGTGACATTGAGGATGCCTAAATTGTTTTTACCAAAGTCATTTTACAACTAATTAATAAACACTACGTGTGGATTGTCATGCACATTTCGTCGTCCTTGCATGAAGTCAAGTCAAAAGACACCACCAATATATCATCTATCTTGCCAGTGCCTACTCAGGTGTATACGAGTCAACATGGACTTTGAATCGCTCTTAATAGTAATGAAGCTCTAATATAACTATCTTTACTGCTCTAAGATTAATCTATACTGTGTATGCTCGACTCTTTCCTGAATAATCTCCACGAGTGCTGCCAGAGACTTGCTGTATGGAGCCAATACAGCAAAAGACTCAGCGGCGAGGGAGAAACAGTGAAAGACCTGCGGGTTCAATAGTTCCTCCATACCATCCGTATCAATGGCTCGAATGGCTGCCATGGTGATGATGAAGATGCTGCGGGTACTATGCATTAGCTCCTCCTGCCGAGCTCCTCTCATCTTCAAGCATGTACGTTACCTCGTCGCCAACGTCCAACTATTCATCATACACGTCTGCATCGATTTCGTCGCAGCTAGAACAAATGACACATAGTCGTCAAAGAACTTGGTGCAGTACGGCAGCATATTGTCGTCCACAAAACCCAGTCTGATGGTTTCGTAGACGGCTGGCCAGGAGATGGAGGCCTTGCAGGCAAAAAACTGAGCTTGCAGGAATTGGGCGCGGGGAACTTCAGCTACCTCGTACAGCTCCGTGGGCTGCTTGTGGAAGTCAAGAAACGGCGGTAGATACTTGCTCCACCCGTCTAGCTGGAGCTCTAGCTCTCTGGCGATGACGGATGCATACCTGAACTCGCCCTCGGCGGATTTGCTGAGTGATGTTGTGCAGCGTCGGAGCATTCTGCGCATGGCTATTTCAGCTAAGAAGTAAGCCGGGGTAGTTTCAGAAACAGACTCCAAAGTCTGTGACGATGGAGACGACATGGCGCTGTTGTCAGTGAGGGAGAAACACCATATTCCGTCGGGGGACGGCAGCTGGGTTTCTTCCTCGTGCTTCCAGATCCCGCTGTCTGGGAGGTCAATCTGAACACACAGTTCGCTTTCTATAAGTAGTATAGCCCAGTAGGCGCGCCGCAAAGCTTCCACAGTCTTGGTATCGCTTCTTTGAGAGTGTATCTTGAGCATGTTTTGGGCTCTGGCTGAGGCCATGAGGACATAATCGTGTGCTTGACATGGCCGAATTAAATGCATACAATACACAGCAAAGAATATTAAACACTGCAGGCTCCTGACGCTGAAATCAAGGAGAATGTCGGGAAGTAATTTGGATGCTTCGGTGAAGTACTCAGCACCAAGTTGTTGGCTAAGAGCCGATGTGATTGTGTCGGCAGCTGCAAATGACCCGAGAGCCATGACCAACATGGCCAGACAAGTGTCCGAGGGCGATGGACTCTGTCCGTTGATACACTGATGAAACGATTCTTGAAAATCGGACGAGAGTATCGGTAGCCAGACGTGTACCCTTTCGGAAAAGGCGCGAAGGGTAGAGTATATGCTCTCTGGAGGTAACAGAAACACCGGCATAGAAACAGCCCGGTCTCGCCTTGATAAAAGGCTGGTAGATCGTTCCATGTTACTCAACCAGACGCCCATGTCCGGATCGAGGCCGAGGAGGACCATCATACTTGGCCGCTGAAGAATCATGATTGGGAATTCGGGATCGTCTGATTCATGCTTGGTCTCGTGATGACTCAATGCTCTCGGAGAAGTTTGAAATGATGCGTGCAGTGAAGCAGCTCTGTTGGTTGTAGTGGGTGACAACGAGCGAGTGTCCTTGTCTAGCCGCTGGTCCGACACTAGTAGGCTCATGATATCCTCCAGTCGTTCGCGCATACCAGCAATGTCAAGCTCTAGTCTATATGTTGCAAGTGAGTCCTCCAGTACCTCTATGCCTGGTGGTGGAATTCCTCACCTCGATGGTGGCGGCTGAGGAGCGGCCTGATAGACGCAACGGCTCCCCTGAACCTGACAAAAGCCGCACTTGGGTCGTTGGCCGTCGCATTTCGTCCTGCGTCCTCTACAAACATCGCAAGCAATGTTTAGTCTCTTTCTCTGGTATTGCCCCATGGCTATCGTATGGATGTCTTGAGGTTGCGGCTCCGGCTTGGTGTTCCAAGTCTTGTTGTATAACATAGCTGGTATAAATATGTCATCGCGAGTACGGGGAACCCGAAGGGTGTCACTCCACTCGCCCATTAACCCCGCAGTCTCTCATCCTGATTCAGGAAACTATGAATCTGTCGACCCCATTGAACACCTGCCTTTGCCCTGGAACCGTCCAATGTGAGGAGTCTCGAGACAGTTAACGAGGAGGGACCTGCGCCCACTCGGTTGCTTCTAGCGTGCCGCTAGAATACTTCCTCCTTCTTCTAGAAGCTCTAGAGAACCAGGCCCCCCTGCAGGCTGAAGTGAGCAAGCCCTTCGATTGGTTAACATCGATCCTTGTTCTTACTCTCGGACCCATTTTCCGGTGCATTTCTTATGCACGGTCGAGAGCTCTCGGGCCGACAGGACGTTTTGACAGGGGTCTGGCCAACCGAGCGAGACATCCAGGCTTGATCGATGTCACAGGCTCATCATGACTCGTTTCCGACATTTTAAAGACTTGACTTATGGATATACCTATTTAAAGAGTGACTTTATTTCTTTCTCTATCTTCCAATATTTAGATGCAACTTTGTGAAGGTTGAGATGCTGGAATTTCGCAGCAACCGTTCCATTCTGTTTATGTTTTAAAGCCTTTGCGTCCTTCTAACTATAATCGATCGAATGTAAAATGTTATGCTGAGTAGATCAACTCAGGTGAGCGGTTACATCTTGGGTCTATGAAGTCTTGACGCTAATAGTTCCCAAGACAATTGTCCAAGTGACGTTGAGGTTTAGCTATGAGAGCAGTGGTGCTTTACTATGTGCCCTCTAACAGCCTCGATATGATGACAGTACCGACCTGTGCATCATGCTCTAGCCCTGTGCCTTCTCGTCGTCCAGGCTAAGGACCGGTCCATGGCCAGCGGCAACCTCACGCTCTAGAAAGGTGACGGTAGGCTCCCACCCAACACTCTTCCGCGCGCTGCCGACTTCGTTATACAGCTCATCGACTTGTTCCAGGGTAAGCCCCTTGGTCTCATAGATAAAAAAGTATACAAATGCAACGCAGATGAAACAGGCGCCGAACCAAATGAAAAAAATCTTGGATTGGAGGTTTGCATTGCCTGGTCCGTAATTGACGAGGTAAGGCGTTGCAAATGCGAGAGCCCAGTTGAGGAGCCACTAAGTTACATGAGTTAGTCACAAGTTGGTCAATCAAGAGTCGGGAAACGTGTCTTATCTTACGTTGGTTGCAGTTGTGATGGAAAGACTCTTGGCACGAGTCTGCAGCGGAAATATCTCCCCGGTGACAACCCAAGCGATAGGTCCCCAGGTCGACGCGAAGAAGAAGATGTAAATGCAGATGAAGGCAATGCCAGCCTTCTGAGCCGCGACGTTATGCACAATAGTGGTACCGGCGCTATCCTGAGACGTAGTCAAAGTGCCCAGCATGGCGACGATGAATTGCGAGACACACATGCCCACAGCTCCCCAGAATAGCAGCGGGCGGCGTCCCCACCTATCGATGGCGCAGAGCCCTGGGATCGTTGAGCCAACGTTGACACACGAGGTGATGACCTGGACAACGAAGGAGTCGTCCATGCCCGAGTTCTTAAAGTACTGGGTGCCGTAGTAGAAGATAAAGTTCACACCGGTGAACTGCTGCAGGGCCTGAAGGCCCATGCCTGTCCACTGCCTCTTGGCCATCGGGCCGCGGAAGCAGTCTAGGTAGCTCGCCTTGCTGACACTCTTTTCGTAATCATGGTTTGCTTTGATCTCGTTCAGCTCTTCCAGAACGGCAGGATGGTCTGGAGCGAGTCTCCTCAGCTTCGCCAGGGCCTGGGCGGCCTGTTCGATCTTATCTCTCATGACGAAGTAGCGGGGGGTTTCAGGGAGGACCAACATGCCGCCAATTAGGACGATAGAGAAGGCAAATTGGACGGCTATGGGGATCCGGTATGAGCCAGTATCATCTCGACCTTGAGTTGCATTGTTGACCACGGCAGCCAGGAGAAGCCCAATGGTTATAGAGAACTGGTAGGCACCGACGATGGCACCTCTGATCCATTTCGGGGCCGTCTCGGATTGATAAAGCGGAACTAAATGATTCCTATTAGTACGACATGTCTCTCTGGGACTTGGGATAGGAGCTTACTCAAAGCTGAGATCAGACCGACACCATACCCAGCAAAAAACCGACCAGCCAAGAAGAGAGGAATGGAGACAGCCGCAGTCTGGAGAATGACGCCAAAATTGAACACCCACGACGATGCGATGAGCGCCCATCGACGACCTATATAGTCCCCAAGGAACGGGGAGCACAGGGCGCCGAAAAATGTGCCTGCCGAGAGGATGGAGACAATGGCGGATGACTGGGAGGGAGAAACGTCGGGCTGGCCATGAGAGTCGGTGTAACCAGTCGAGAAGAGTTCCTTCCAATAGTCCATGGCCAAGATGCCACTAATGGTACCGGTATCGTATCTGAACTTCAGTCAGTAAACATGCCTTAGCCTACAAAGGGTTGGCATCATACCCAAAGAGAACGCCACCGAAGGCGACAAAGACTCCCACGGCGATGGCCGGCCAAGATTTGCCAGTCTCATCCTTGGGCACCGACATGGCGAGCTTTGACGAGCCCATTTTGCTGATCTGGTGTCTGTTGTGAAGCTGTAAAGTGTTTGATAGGGGCTTTGCGTGTAGGGAATGAGTATACAGGTTTGGTGCCGAATTATCATGTGTGGTTTGGGAAGATAGATATAGATTCTCAGACACAACCTGGACAAAACAGAATCTTGAGTCTCCCTTTGTTATCATCTACGTTTTAGTCCATCCATCATGGTCTGTGTTGTTTAATGTGGATGCGTGGAGATGTCGAAGAGGGGAAGATCGGCCATGCCGATGAGCCAAGGCTGTCGTTGGTTCCTTATTCCTTCGACGCGATGTAGTTGTTCAGGATCGATGGATAAGCCAAACCACTCTTGCCAAACTTGGAAGGTAGGAAGGCTCGATGAGACATTGATAGAAGACTCAGGGGATGAGAACATGGTCACAACAACCTTGTGTCTATGCCGCTAGCTGTCAGCTCATTTGGCTGGGGCAGTAGAAATCTCATGATCATTAGGGATCATTGGACGCCTGTCTGAAGAAGATAGGCTAGCCAGTCGCTGCATGGAAGCATCTACGGTTAGGTATATGGAAGCATGGCACTTGGCATTACCACTAAATCCGGTTGTTTCTGAGCTCCTGAAGGGCTAGCTCTCGTCTTCTCCCCCTGTGATCGGCATCACTCTCGGAGGTCCAACGGGCGTTTTCCGCAAATGGTGGGCCGCGGTCCAGATTTCGCGCTCCGCGAAGTTTAGACAACAGGCCCTGGCAAGATAAATGCAACTCTATGCATGCTGAGAACATCTAGCGGCCTTCTAGAATAATAGAAATGCATACGACTAGAGTGTGCAGGGTGAGCTAACGTCTGCGAGAGGACGATTTAGGACATGCCGAAGGAATTGTTCTCGCAATCTTCTCTGCACGATGGGTTGTAATGCATGAGGACGAGTTTCAACACCATCCTCTTTACGTACAGTAGCTCTTGATGGATGACGACAACCTAGGCCGACGCTTGGAGATCAACTGACTCGCTCGTTGCGAGGACTGGGGATTGAGTGGCATGACCCCCCACAATCGCGGAGGAGCAAGAACAGTCCGCGAACATCCTGGCCCGTGAACTAACCACTCAAGGCAGGCCTCCATTGCCAGACCCTCTTCCCCGCAGGCTTCCCCGCAACCTAACCCCAGTCTACCATACTCTAACTACCTAGACAGCTTCAATAGCTAGAGAGGCATGACGGCGGGGGCGTTTTTCGACGAGGAGGGAAACGTATTCGTGCTCCGTGTGTATGGGCTCGGGCACGAGGCTTGAGCTGTTGTGAGGCTAGAATTGGGTTGGATCGTCAAAGGCAGACAGGCGTTGTGTTATTCTCCGGCGAAACATACATATATCGAACTGCTGCACTTTCACTTTGTTAATAAGAAGCGTATTGTTCTCTCCTCAGTCTTCACATCACCATCACCTATTTTCTTTGACCAAGACTTGTTCAGCATGCATTTCCCCCTTCATCCGCTGTCGGCGCAGACGGTTGCTCTGCTGGCGCTCTCCGCGTCAACAGTAAACACGGCCTCTGTCCCAAAAATTCCAAATTGCCATTCCCACCAGTACCCAGGCCCTCGCAACCCTAGCTTTGAGACTGGTCTCGAAGGATGGCGTGTTGTGAGCGGCGATGCCTTCGGAAGCAACTCTGTCTCTTCTGAAACCTCCTACTGGGGTGGACCCTTCGGCCAGACCGGCAAAGCCTTCATCCTGGGCACCGCGCAGAGTGGAGAGAAAGCCGTGGGAGAGTTAAAGTCGACCTCTTTCCGGGCGAGCTCCGTCATGAGCTTCCTCATTGGCGGTGGCTATGATGTTGAGAAGCTGTACGTTGGTCTTGTGAGAGACAAAGACAATAAACTTCTTATCCGACAGACTGGAGCCAACGATGAGGCTTTGATTCGCGTCACATGGGATACCAGCAAGTGGGCAGGACAGAAAGTTCACATTGTAGTGCATGATAGTAGCACTTCCGAATCGTGGGGCCATATCAACGTCGATGATATTCGCGTGGGTTGCGATGCATTGGGCGATGGAAAGGGCCTCACCTTCAATACTTTTGGCCAGGCAAATCAGCCAGCCGCTCACAGCTCGCCATCGTGCTCCCTCATGGCAGCAGATCCTATGCGTCCCCAGTTCCACTACACTCAGTACCAGGGTTGGATCAACGATCCGGCCGGACTCAGCCAGTGGAAGGGCCGCCATCACCTCTTCAGCCAGTTCTACCCTGATGCTCCTTTCTGGGGTCCCATGTACTGGTCGCATGCTGAGAGTGTTGACGCGGTTCATTGGCGTGAGCTCCCGATTGCCTTGTCCCCCAAGGACACGGATGACCCCAAGGATACCTCTGGACGCTTCACGGGTGCGGCTGTCGTCGATAAACTTCATGGCAACAAGCTACGACTCATTTTCACCGACTACACGGACACGGCTTTCCACCCTGACGTGGTACAGGAGGTGGTGTCCACCGCAACTAGCAAGGACGGCATCCACTTCGAACTCGACTCGAACAATCCCATTATCCCACGCCCTCCTCCAGGAGCGCCCAAGTTCTTCCGAGACCCAAAGCCTTTTTACGATCCTACAGACAAATCATGGAAACTGGTCATCGGTTCAAGCAACGACGTCAGTGGCCGAGTCCTGCTGTATAGCTCCAAGGACCTGCTCTCCTGGAACTACGTTGGCATCCTGTACACAGGCGACGGTAGCACGGGCGACGTCTGGGAGTGTCCAAACTTCTTTCCCCTTGGCGAAAAATGGGTTCTCTTCTACGGCGGTGACGCGCTGGGATGGTACGAGACGGGCACGTACAACGGTAGCGTCTTCACGAGCGAGAAGCGCGGGCTCATCGATGCTGGGCCTGATAGTTACGCTATGCAGTGGTACAAGGATGAGACGGGTCGTGACTTGGCCATTACTTGGATGGGTAACTGGCCTACATCCAAGTGGCCGAGCCGTATCAATGGATGGGCTGGTTCGCAGTCCGTGACGAGGGAACTCTTCATCCGTGATGATGGGGGCCTTGGTAGCCGTCCCATCAAGGCGCTCGACAAGCTTGCAACCGGTCCGGCCAAGAAGTTTGGACGGCGTAGCGTTGGCAAGACTCCTCTGGTCATCGGCAGCTCTAACACGGCGAGGCTGCAAGTTACGGTAGACCTCGGCGCTACAACGGCGTCGTCTTTCACCATCTCGCTCTTCAAGTCAAAGGCAGAGTCGGTTCTATTGACTTACACCACGGCTGACCGTACTCTGACGCTCGACACAACTGACGCCGGGTACGGGCAGGCGGGGACTTGGAAGGCTGTCATTGATGTATCGCGTAAGAACAAGCTGACGCTGGATATCTTTGTCGACCGATCAAGTCTGGAGATCTTTGCTGGTGATGGAACAGTCATGACTGCCAATGTTTGGCCAAGATACCAGGAGTCCAAGGACGTGACGATTGTCGGACGTGATGGGAGTGCGGTCTTTGATCTGATCAAGCTCACGCCTCTTGGCTCCAGCTGGTGCTAGAGTAGTGATCGATCTTTAGGTAGAGACTGATGAACCACTAAGGAGACGGATCGGGCTGTTTAGGTATTTCTCTTTAACTTAAGTTACCTAGGCAGTATGTACGTATTTTCCACACAGTACAACACCATAAAAGTCTACTGTTCCTGCGTGGCAAATTGTGGGGTTACATTGTGTCGTCTACACTTGAGCCACTCAACATACAAAAACAAAAGCTTCACCGCAGTCGCAATGTGAGAAATCCCGCATATCGCACCATGAACCACCCCATCTCCTTGGACGGACAGAGTTCAAGCGCCATGCTCCTCCTCGTCTATGCACAGACCCAACCTCTAGTCCAGGGTCTGCTTGAGCATCAGTACAGCAGGGTTGGCCGTGGGGACCTGCCTGGTTGAGGAGGGAGAGTGAGAGTGCTGGGATGCTGCAGCGTTAGGGCCAACGCCATAATCTGGGGTGGTGTGGAGGAAAGCTATGGGGTCAGGCGCTACTGTACGTTAATATAGTACAGTACTGTACAGTATGGCGCCAAAGTGCGGGGCAGTCTGTCCTTATAAAGTTAAGAATGGGTCATTGAATTATCCCGTGTGCCCGTCCTCATTATCCGCCCTCCATTTCCTTCAACTCTTACCCAACCCCCCCTTCCTGAGGTGGCAGTATGGCAGAACCGACATCAACTCCCGGGTCCAAACCAACAGACACGGCCCGTCTAACCATCGAGGCGTGGTCACAGGGTTTCTTGATTGGATCTCTACTCATCATGGCCAGTATTACTCTGGCAAACATGCGGTCGGGGGTATTACTGCATAAACTCATTCTAGTCGAGGTAATTCTTCACTTCAATGCAAAGTCAAGCAACTGCTTATGATAACTTCAGCTTGTTCTAGCGGCGCCGAATGGCTTCTTCACCTTCTTTAACCCCCCAGTCTGGGGATGGTATCTCTCCTCGACTGCTGTCCTCCTTATCGCATCCTGGACGTTGCATAATGTCATCTCCTGGATGAAGAACAAGCCTTTCCTACAGCCAAGAGGTAGCATGATATATATCAGCACGATACTTCTTGTCCAGCCGTACTGGGTGTTCGAACTCTACGCGAACTTTACCTATTTTAACAACATCAACAACCGTATTTTCGTGTCTTCTCGGCCGTTAGAGGCCCTATGCCGGTGAGACTTGGTAAAGAGTGCTTGATAATATTAGCTCACAGTTCATGTCTAGTGATCCGTGGTGGATCTTCACCACGGCAAACCTCTTCTGGAATATCAAATACCGGTACGAGTTTGGTCTAATCGAGATAATCCGCGTTTCGCCCCGTTTCGGTATTTTACTCTTCAGCATGTGTCTCAGCCTCCTCTTTATCGCTCTGGACCTTCTCGCCGTGACACCAGTGCTAGCCCTCGGCGGCATCAACCCCTTCTGGAAGTTTGCGTCTGTGTTCAAGTGCTTGACCGATACAATCATACTCGACGACTTCAAGACGGCGCTGGATAAGCTTAGCCGGCATAAAATGAATCAGATCTACCAACTCCCTTTTAGCAACTCTGGGATTGGATTGCCTGTTGACTGGGCTGAGATGAATACGAGAGGAGCCGTTCGGGCATCTTGTCAGGGAAGTGATGATGTGGTATCAGTTCGACAGGTTGAGAGAGTTTCTAATAATGCACGCCAAAGCATATTGACTATAGATAGTAATCCTTCGCCGCTACCTATTGCATTTATGCGGGGTAATAAGGACTATAAGAAATAGAAGTAAATTAGTAACAAATAACCTTACATTCCTATAAGTAAGTAGCTTCTTAGTAGGTGCTAATTTTGGCATATTATAACCTTGTTTCCTCTAAATGAGACTCCTATCGACTTGGATATAGTCGATGAATATCTCACTAATTAATACTCTATATTGCCTAATAGCTTTAAGCCTTGCTTTAGTATCCCATAATAATAGGAAGTATATCTCCAAGCTTTCCTTCACGCAAAACGCGGAAGTTAAAGAAACTAGCAGGCTATTCCAAGATCGTCGACTTCTGCGCCAAGATAGTCGAGAGGTGTTCGGACATTGAATATGCAACTATGTCTTTTATAGTATCCTCGCCCTTTCTAGAGACATTTGGCTGCAACGTAGTTTAAATTGGATCTATGCGGATCTTTGCGATATGGATCATGGTCGCGAGCCCGTCTCCCAACATTGGCCCCTCTATTATCTATCTTGCCAGTGCCTACTCAGCGGGATACGCAGGAGGGCTCGCGGTAATGTCTTGATACACCGGTGGAACTTCGTTGTCCCAGCTTACCCCGGATCCCGGATGCTCGGTCAGGGTGATATTGCGACGTAATTTTAAACAGCGAACAGTGCCCGTTTGTTCTGTCAGAAGCGGTGTGCTTACAGGCGCACTCTCCTTGTTGACGACTAACTCCACTTCGAGTAAGTGTCTTATCTCTGTTCCATCAGACGTTCGACTGTCGCATGCGAACTGGACTCTGCTGCCTTTGGTAACTCTGTAGTCAAATTCATTATTTGCCGTCCCTTCAGTTCCATCATAACTGCACCTCCAACCCCCATATAGGTCTTTGCTGGCTAGGATGCGAACCTCGGTATGAGTTGATCCATACTGGTTTGACTGGGTAACGGTTTCGGGGCGATGTGTAGGACATGCCGGGGAGAATGTCGTAATGAACTCTTTAAAGGCCCATGTGAGCTTCCGGGGACGCCAGAAACTAACTGTTTGGGCTGTGCTATCATGATCTACCAATCCATCCAACTTCAACGTAACACGGTTATGTTCAGCTGGATAGATCGTGGGCCTACAACCAACGCTGGCCTTGATCCTAGTCGGAGGGAACTCGACAACTGGGTGTACAGGAAAGGCCTCGGGGAGAGAGCGTTTGATAACAAGGCTTTTCTTGAACTCTAAGGGAGACCACGATGCTAACCCCGCGGTGCCTGTCTTGGCCACACGGACGGAGGCCTCAAACTCGTAGCTCACGGTCAAGTCGGGGGAGTCCAGTGTTGTTGGCAGGTTGCCGGGGACAAGGATAGAAAATGGGAACAGATGTCGTCCTTTCTGCAACATGACAGGGCGAGAGAGGAAATTCCAGGCCCCAACCTCGACGCACTGATGTCGGCAATCAAGACATGAGTGATGATACGGTCGCGATCTTATCTATCGGTTATCCCGACTTTAACTATAATAAAGAATATATTTCTAATATAT
>JABEEN010000377.1:0-22229 GCA_013363205.1 Fusarium tuaranense | reverse complement strand
GTGCTGCATTGAGAACATGGCGGCACTGACACCGTACCCCGAGACCATATCCCTCGGAATAGCAACATCCGGCACGAGTACCGCCCTCAGCTCAAGGACCAACTTCCCTATAACACCGACCCCGGGAGATGTCGTGGTGGGTGACCCATCTAAAAGATCACGATCTACCCGACATGATCAAGGCCAAGCACCAAAGGGGAACGATGTGGAGGAGGGACTCGAAGACGAAGGTGGTGGCAAGCGGAGGAGATTGGATGACTCTAAGACTTACGACGAAGGAATTCATGACTGGGCTACAAATAGGATATTTGACACTCACATGACGCCTTTAAATAGCCGTCAATTTCTCGCTGATGTAAACTGGGAGTTGCATAAGTTGAAGACGGAGGACTCAGCTTGATGGCGGCTCTTCTTGATGAATAAGTATGAAAATGCCTGACATACGAAACCTAATGTAAGGAGGGAGGAGTCCATATCCTGAAGACTATGAATTATAATAGGTCTTGACTGGGTAGTACTTGCTCGGTCTCAGTAGTGAGGCTTGAGTGTACCTTTAATCCCATGCCCTTCTTTCCGTCCTGCCGCTCCTGGCTGAATGGCTCACGACCGGTCATAGGTCTCGTGCACCGAGGTCTACATACTGGTTCTAGAAAAAAAATTAGTTTTGGCTCGCGCGCTCAGCGTATGAGTGCAAGCCCTTGTATCTTGGACTCCAAGATCCTGTCCACAGTCAGAGATCGACTCTGGCGGGATGTCTCGCTGACGGCCTAGTGGCCTAGCCTCATTTGCTGCAGCAAGATCGCGAGTTAGCTATGCTGTTGATAGCGTACTCTCTGTTGCCAATGCTGGTTGAAGACCGACGCCGCACCGTTACTTCCAAGGCTGACGCGGAGCTTGACCTGACATCTCACATTCTTCCTTGATCATCGGCTGTACGCCGTATGGCTTCGCTCATGGACGAGCTTGGTGGTGAAACGGACATGGATGCACCAACCCCTGGATCCGTTGCAACAGCATTCAGCTTTGAGTTCTACAACTTTAACGCTGCGAGCCCCAACCATTTGACGGAAGCATTGCTGCCCAACGGGAAGAACTTTCTTGCTCACGAGGCCTTGGACAGGCTGAAAGAATGGCGGAAATCTTGACTAGCGAGAGTTGCTGTCTGGCACACGGGGCAGACTTCTCGTATTTGCAGGACGACTCGCCCAAAGGACAAGAGCAACTTTCACATCTGCGCCCTATTCCACGCCGCCTTGTGCCTCTGGACGTATGGCAGTGTTGCTGCCATGACATTGGCAGACGCCGTCGACAGTCGCAATTCTGAGGCTATAGGTAACAGGTCTAAGATTCGAGTGGATGGCGTAGAGACTCTTCATAGTCAGTGTTGGATAAGCCAGAACGCGTTAGTGCGTGAGGGATACATGTCTTGATAGGGCTCAAACAATCGTGCACGAGTGCCGCTGAGGATGTGATGCATAATCTTGTGATGACTCTTTAAGTAACGCGAGACTAATTTACGATTATGACAACAGCGTCAACTCGAATACAGAGAAGGGTAAGAGAGAATGACCAACTGACCCATCCGCATTGCCAGATTGCCAGGCAAAGCAGTCGCATCGTCAACTCAAGCTACAAGCCCTAAGCTTGTCTGTGCTCTTGTCTCGGAGTTGGTCAACCCACTGGTCCCACTCGGCAAGCCGAGCACCGGTGATTCACGGATGCAAGCGCCGGCATGCCGAGCCCTACCCTGTACCTCTACCCCACACCTCGGCCGGAGGTTCCGGGGAACCCAAACACATTCACAGGCCTCGTCTTCGCCATCAAACCAGCGTATTAAAAAATCCTGATCCCAGGCACTCCATAATCAGGCCAATCGCTCCCATACTCATACCCTAACCCCTCACTCGCTCTCTTAACCAGTCGTGTTACAAAGCAATCTGGATCTGTAGCTGTATCTGTTTCCGTAGGTGTCGGTAGTGTTGTGGTGGAACGGGTTACGCTAAGGCTGGAGCAAGCCTCGTAGTAGTCACTGGGTGAATCACAGTATGTGGCATAACCTGGGGTCTCACTAGGTGTAATAGTAGTGGCTTCCTCATCCTCGCGACGTACGAGTTGGTTGCGAGTTGGTATTGGAGTAGGCCAGCCAGTGGGGATTCGTATCATGAGGCGTTTCACGGTTTCTGTTGTGGTACTGAATATGGATGTCAGTTCTTGCTTGTTATTTATCTTGAGGGCTTGCACTTACACTGTGTATCGGCTGACTGTCACTACGTTAAGTTCCCTGCAGTCGGCCTCGCGATCAGGAAGAGGGGGCTGCCCGTCAGGTGAGGTTATGCCTGAGACGCAAGCGTCTACAAATGTAGTTGTCGCTTCTTGAGTCGTGGATAGGTCTTCAGACGTTGAAGCTAGCGTAGTGGTGGTGTCTTCAGTTGTTGTAGTTGTAGGAATCTGAGTGGTTGTCTCATCTCCTGCACTGCTCGTTGTCTCCTGGGTTGCTAGTTCCGATGTCGTTTCTAGAGCATCCGATGTCGTTTCTAGAGCATGAGACGTTGATTCAGCATGAGACGTTGATTCAGCATCCGCAATAGTTGTTGAATCGGAGGATGCAGCTGTCTCGGAATCGGATTGAGACTCGGATTCTGTTTGTGACGTTGGCAAGACTGAAGAAGCACTTGACTCCTCTGATGAAAGGGTTGTGCTTTCTAGTAAGGTCAATCCATCTACAGAGGCAGATAAGGCTCCCGACGAGGTAGAAAGGTCTCTTGACGATGTGTCAATCTGCTGTAAAGAAGATGATCCAAGCTCTACAGTTGAGTCTGTAGATATCTCGACCAAGAATGAAGAAGTACTTGACTCCTCTGACAAGACGGCTGTGCCCTCTAGTGGGTGCGATTTATCTGACAAGGTAGATAAATGCCCTGATGAAGTAGATAGGTCTCCCAGTGAGGTATCTCCTGGCTGTAAAGAAGACGATTCAACCTTTATAGTTGAGTCTGCAGCTATCTCGACTGAGATAGAATAAGTACTTGACTCATCTGATAAGAAGGCGGTGCTTTCGGTCAAAGGCGGTTCGTCTGATGAAGTCGACATGTCTGCTGAGGAGGGTTCAGTTGGCTGCAAAGAAGACGATTTATGCTCCACGGTCGAGTCTGTAGATGTCTCCATTGAGAAGGAAGAGTCTGTGGCAGCCGTGGATACCTGAGAGACAGGGCTGTTCGAAGAAGCTTCTGGGACCGAATTTGTGGATTGGGAAGTTGGGCTACGTGGTCTAGATGCAACTTGAGAGGCGGACGTCTCAGGATTTGGGACATCAGAACCTGTTGAATTGGTGGGTTCAAGACCAACCAATACACCATTCTGGCATTGTTCAACTATACTTCAATTAGTACCAGGCCTCTAACGCAAAACCGGAGATCTTACCATCATAAACAGCTATTTCAACAGGTGTGCAGCCAGGAGGTCCAGAAGTAAACGTGATGTACACTTTTCCATCGGCACTTTGACAGAATCCTGCCTGTCCATTGGGCAAGGCTGGGTTTCTAAAAACTAGTCCTTGGGTAGAATCCGAAAATTTCGTTGTGATAGCACCGGTAGGTGGAAAGTCTTGTCCAGCTAGTTCCCTGAACTCTTCGCCAGAGTAGTAAATGGGTGCACCTCGTTCAAAGAGCTGATCTTCAGCGAGGTTGAAGGTGGCAGCAAAGGTGCAAACATCAGGGTTATCGTTACCAACAAATCCCCCCATTGCCCGTTTGTTGAGGCTACGCTTCTCGTTATCGGCGACGGCGACGACGAAAAGAACCAATCGGCCAGCTGGCTCAGGAAATCCGCTTGAGGTAGGGAGAGCATCTGAGCTCAAGCTGGAGTCCAAGTCGCTGGGTATCAGAGTTGGTGTAGAGGTCATATCATCCGTTATGACCCCGCTAGTGGAACCAAGGGATGTTGTTCCAATATCCTTGGACTTAGAGTTGATAAGGGATGAAGGAAGGGACTCAGTTGGCTCGAAATCTAGGAGTGAGGTATGTGAACCTAAAGGGTCTTGAGAAGCTACGTATTTATATCGCGTCAATATAAAATTATACACAAAAGGGTAGAATACACTCTTACCGGTTCTGTCCTCAGTAGTTGAGCTGTTCCTACTAAAGGTCGGCGGGATCTGAGGAGCAATCGGGAGTCGACCAGTATTATCTGAAGACGGCCTCTCCAACTCCAGATTTTTCGAAGGCGATGGTTCACCTTCATTGGATATTGGAGCCAAGTAGGTAGATATGTAGGTGACGCATAAAGAGCCGAACCCCACCGATGCTTGATCATCAGCCGCAACACGGCCGATGCCGATTGTCCCAAGAACAGCGGCGATCAAGAGGTGACTCTTCATGATGATGGGTGTGATATGTCTAAAGATCTCAGAGTGGTAGGGAAGTCAGGGAAAAAGTGGGAAGAGAGGTTTCAGCATTTGCATCTTTTGACGAACATGAAAAGGGGGGGGGGCGAATGTCAGGACTAAGACATTTTGATCCGAGACCAGAATACCATTAACTTGTGAAATGTCTCTGTTGGGCACCATCGAGGCAGGATTTATGCAGGGATATTACTTCAGCTCGCCACCCTGAAGCGCCACAGGAAGGGGATCACTTTTAATTGATCGGTTTTATTCTCCCTGAATACCATGAAAATCTGTCTCATTCCACCAACCAACGGCGTTTTGATCAACAAGTCTCCTGTCGCAAATTCTAACATAGCCATGCGAAGTACACTCCAACCTCTGTAAGTTCCAGTTTTTATCCCCTATGTTCAAGAACAACACGACTAGCCCTTCTGCCAACATAAACCCAGCACGACCGGTTTATCCCTTAGAAACATTTATGATCGTCACATAAAGGGCTTTATACTTATAGAAGTAAGCTCACGGCAATGAGCGGGGATCTATAGGTCCTTCCCCTTCTACGTGATACAAGACTTGTTCGGTCGTAATATATATTCTTTAGAAAAGAAGGATTTAAGGAGAGGATAAAGTCGGAAGAATGAGTTGCTTTGTTCGTCTGCCCTGCGCCGTTGTATACCGTATTGCCATCCATGGTAATGCCTGCGTGTGTCTTTCCATCGCTGGACATGACATGAATGTCTTGTCGAGGGGCGACATCTGATGCAGGGTTGGTCAAGGATAAATTGGTGATCCTCCAATGATCTTGGTTACCTGCTAAGGAAAACTCTTCTCCTACCTTTTTATCGCTATTTAGCCCGATTCTGCGATATTACGCGTAAATAATCTACAGTAAAATCCCCTAACTAACTTATATTCCCGCTCCAATCAGCTTGGTGATCGCTCATGGCCGAAGCGGTGGAATAATACCTAGCTTCTCGCTCTCCCCCCCGGTAAGTTCGGGGACTGCTGATCCCCCGCATTCTTTAACCTTGTTTCTCCCTCTCGCTTCTATCACTGTTCGGCCCGACTCGCCATGTCACGCAAGCATAGACGACCCAGAATCTCGTCTCGCCATATTCCCACTTAGCATAGCTTGGCGATTGCTAACTCGTGTGGTGGAAGAATGAGGGCTCATCCCGCTCGGTCGAGATCTCAAGCCTCGGAAGACTTGCCTGAGGTATTTATGCTCTGGGATCCATGGCCTGTTGCCGGATGGCTATTATCAGTCGTAGTCTTAACGTCGCTGACAGCGGCTACACGTTTGTTGATTCTCATGTCTTGAGGTCAGACTCTTCTTTTGTCGAAGCAGGCCCGCGCTCATCATGGCAAGAGCACTATTGTCCTGGGTCTTCGCAGCCCTTTGGCTTGTTACTACAACCTCAGCAACTGCCTTGTCCAAATATCAGAATCCCATCCTCCCGGGCTGGCACTCTGACCCAAGCTGCGTCTTTGCCAAAGAATGGGACAATACCTTCTTCTGCACCACGTCGTCCTTCCTGACCTTCCCAGGGGCGCCGGTTTACGCTTCCAAGGACCTTGTCCATTGGAAGCACGCCAGCAATGCCTATAACAGGAAAGACGACATCCCCCAGATGTTTATCTCGACGACGTGGCAGCAGGAGGGCATCTTTGCTTCCACGCTGCGCATGCACAATGGGAAGATGTACCTCATCACTCTGTACGTCTCCTTGACCGACATAGTGCCTGAGTTCCTTCTCTGGTCAACCATAAACCCTTTCGACAACTCCGCCTGGGAGGGGCCCGCGTCAATTCCCAACCCGAGCTTCAAAATAGATCCCGACCTTTTCTGGGATGACGACGGAAGCCTGTATGTGGCAACATCGGGGACATTCCTCCAGAAAGTTAATTTGAAAACGGGCCAGTCTACTGCTCCCGTCGACCTCTGGAATGGCACTGGAGGAGCTCACACCGAAGGCCCTCACCTGTACAAAAAGGATGGATGGTATTATCTCCTTGTGGCTGAAGGCGGCACCGAGACCAACCATTCTGTCACTATGGCACGGTCGAAAAACGTCTGGGGCCCCTACGAGGGCGCCCCCAAGAACCCGCTCCTGACCAACCGAGGCACCAATGAGTACTTTCAGACAGTTGGCCATGCTGACCTCCTCCAAGACCAGCCTGGCAATTGGTGGGGTGTTGCACTGTCAACTCGAAGCGGACCAGACTGGGCCATCTACCACATGGGAAGAGAAACGGTACTGTTCCCTGTAAGATGGCCCAAAGGAGAGTTCCCTATCATGGAGCCTGTACGCGGCCGCATGGCTGGTCCCCTGCCAAGGCCCAACAGGCGTGTTCCGGGTCAAGGCCAGTGGGTGGATGCTGGCGACAAGAACTTGCCCCAAGGGGGAGGAATTCCCAGCCACTTTGTTCATTGGCGACCACCTCCTCGCCGGGAAGACATCTACCGGGTTGTCCGGCACCGGGGTCGTAGCGTCTTTTCACTGGAGGCTTCCAGTGCGAATCTCACGGGGTCCGAAAATTACAAGCCTACCACTGGCCAGACCTTCATGGCCAGAAAACAAGCCCACACGAGATTCCTCTTCAGCATCGACGTCGACTCGGATGATCTCTCCAAGGCTGGACAGGAGACTGGTCTGTCGGTCTTCTTGACGAGCTATCAGCACATCGACCTCAGCGTCGTCATGCTTCCAGACAAGCGTATGAAGCCATCGCTGAACGTGCAACTTCGCGCTGAGAGTCTGGGCAAACCAGAATTCAAGCCCATTAAGCCAGTTACGGTGCCTATTCCTGGACACTGGAAGGGGAAGCGCATCACGCTTTCAGTCGACGGCGACGAGGCTGGCTATCGCTTTTATGCCTCCCTCAGCCCGAAGAACAGTAAGAAGAACACCAAGTTTCTTGGCTACGTGAGCGCCGGGCTAGTCAGCGGAGGAAGTGGCCCCTTCTCTGGTACGTTGATGAATCCCTCTCCAATATCTAGACCCGCCAGCGGCTAATCGAATGCAGGAACTCTTCTTGGCGCGTTCGCCACCACCAATGGAGGTTCTTCGGCCTTCAGATCGCGCATAAGCCGATGGAATTATACGCCGATTTCGCAGAGGGTAGAATAGGGGTGGCGGGATAGCCAGCAATAGCTGATAGGCAGTCCCGCAAGAAGAGCAGAGGAACCTCTCTCAGTCTCCGACTGCAGAACAGCGTGTCAAGGGGGACAGCTACGAGGATGAGTCCTTTAGAGGGGTTGGGGACGAATCAAAAGACGGGGTGGACAGGGGTGTGGGAGCGTGGTCATCCAGCGGGTATGCTCAGGCATCTAGCTTCAATTCCAAGGCAATAATTCCACGTGTGTATTTGACTCCAGCTAAAGGGACCGGGAGCAGTCTGGGACCAGGGGAGCCAGCTAAGTGCTTGTGGTGATCACGCACACGCAGGTGTCTTGCACGCAGGGAACCCCCAAAGCAAAACATCCTCTGCGCTCAAAGACAAGTAAAGAATACCCTCGGAGGATGAGGGTTGTGAGATCGGCCTGGAATAAGCCATACTTGGCCATCGATGGGATGGCCCTTGGAAAAGCTCATTGGGTAGGAAAAGGAAAAAGGAGTCTCCAGGTAGTGACCATTGACACGAGAATAGAATATACGTCATTCCCAGGCAGCTGGGTCAGGAGTACTTGATCATCATCATGTTGCAAAACCTCACCTAGACAGACTGTTTCACTTTGCATCATTTCCGTTCTGCTCGCAGTGGCTGATATCATTGAGGAGCCTAGTTTCTGCTGGACTAATGTCCTATCCATCTTGGCACTTGTACGCATTCTGGTTGCCCTTCTTCATACCTATACCACCATCCTCGTGCATCACATGTCACCCTCGGCTCAAGTTGACTCGATACTCCTCCTTCTCCTCCTTTGCTTCTGGGACCGGATGACGGGCCTGGACCCGTGAGGCCACAGAAAGCGTCATCTGATCCTTGGTGGACTTGAGGAACAGCGTAATGAAGGTTGACACGACGCCAAAGGGGATGGTGGCATACCATATATAGCGGTATGCATCAGCGTATGCCTGAGCTCTCGCCCCAATCAAACCACCAAGGAATTGCTCTGTGACACCGGGAACGCCCTCCAGGATAGAATAATCCTGCGTCATGACGGCCTGCATGAGGGTCGGGATCGTGGAGGGCTCGAGGCCAGCCTTGATGGCAAAGGTGCTGACTGCCTTGGGAAGATAATGGGCGAGCTTGGAGTTGAAGGTCTGTGTAAAGATGACAAGACCAATGGCGCCTCCTAATCCACGGCAAGACGTTCCGATGGAGACCGAAGTTGCAATGTAACGGTCCGGGGTGCAGAGGGTCGAGATGATGGGGATGATGACTCCAAGGCCACCGATTCCTGCTCCGATCAAACATGCTGGAACAGCGTAGGCAGCGTAGTTGATGTCGGGTTGCATCAGGGCCATCAAGCCGCTCCCGAGGACCAAGCAGCAGAGACTGCAGAGGGCTACCCACTTGGCCTCTCGAGTCTTGGCCGCGATCCAAGAGAATCCCACAGCCGCCACCATGGTAAAGAGAGCATTGGGAAGATTGTACACGACCGAGAGGAAGAAGTCGGTCGTGAGCATTACGAGGATGATCTGAGGCATAAAGGCCTGCACGCTGAAGATGAGCATTCCTTCGATGAAGTTGAGGACCAGGGAGATGGTATAGTTGCAGTGCGCAAAGAGTTGTCGTGGGAACAGTCCATCCTCAGTTCTCTTCCACTCCCTGACGCCGAAGACGACGAGGACAAGGGTGCCGATGACAAGAAGACAGATTACTATGGCCGAATCCCAAGGATACTTTGGCTGGCCACCGAACTGCATACCAAGCAGGAGCAGGAGCAGGCCGCTGGCCCCGAAGAAGATGCCAAGCCAGTTGATCTTGAGAAGCTGAGTCTTGGTAGAGTATCCTTCTGGGTTGGGTCGCTTGCCGGGTCGGTAGAAGAGGAGGAGGCTTATCAACGATAGGGCAAAGAAGCCGCCCCCAAGGTAGAAGCCGATCCTCCACCCCTTGTTCTGGCCTCCCACGCCATGCTTCATGAAGGCGCCCTGGCTGAGTTGGCCGCCGACACCGCTGACGCTGACGAACATGGTCGCAACTCCGACAACGGGCGCTCGCCAGCGTTTCGGCACGGCCTCTGCGAGAAGAGGGGTGGCCAGGTAGCCGACGGTGAGGCCGATGCCGCTGATGACCTGACCGGCGGTGATCATGGGGACGGACGTGGCGCGTCCGGCGACAATCAGGCCTACTACCCCGGCGGCTGAGGCCAGGTATAGAAACCATCTTCGTCCAAAGATGTCAGAGAGGTCGCCGATGAAGACTGAGATGACGCAGACCGAAAGGCTGGTTGTGGCAGCGATCCAGGGGGCGAGGGCCTGGCCTGTCGGGTACTCGGCGAGGATGAAGGCGATGCTCGAGGACGGGACCGACATGGCCCAGGTGCAGGCAAAGTACATGGTATAGAGGGCAAACAGGTTGGTGAAGACATCGCGGTTCCATTTGAAATCGGGCTCTTCCCTCTCCTCGAGATGGTTCTCAAAGTGGCCCGATTCCCCCTCGCCATTTGCGCTCTCTACCACCTCTACACTGGTGGGCTTTTGGGACATTGTGACTTGTTGAGCTGGAGAAGCAGTGAGAAGGAGTTAACGAGGAATGATAAAAGGGCTTGCAGATACTAGAGTTGATAGCCAGGTTGTGAGATATGGATCACAACACCTGCTGATCCATATTTATAACTAACCTGCCTGTCTAGACAATTCCTCTCAGACGACCAGCGCAACAACAAACACCAGCCAGTAGGATAGCCTGTACGCTCTGCTATACTTGCGCGCAAATCACGACGTGCTTCAGGACTCCTTCAGCGACGCCACCTCTTCCTCCTCTCGGCCCCTAACCTTCTCGCCTCGACACCCAACATGGAGAGAAGCTAGGGAGGATAGAGAGCCTGTGCGTTGGCCATACTTGCGCGCAAATCACGGATCGCTTCAGGACTCCTTCAGCGACGCCACCTTTTCCTCTCTCGTGCGCCAGCCTTCTCCAGATCACCATCCGGGGTCCCATGATGCGAACCGGCTCCATGCTTCCTCTCCACCACCCCAGCGTGGCATGGGGCGGGGGATCCGAGGAAGTATGGAGAGACGTGTTGGAGGATTGCCCTCGCGAGTGCGAAGCGATGCTTGGCACCATATGTACATATCTACGCACGACGACACTGGCTATTTCCTGGGCCGTCACATGCGGTGCTAGCATGAAGGGAACCGAGGACAGTACATAAACGCGTGTGGATAAATACACTACATCCTCTCGCAATACGCGTACTTTGTCCAAAACAAGAAACGCAGCTTCAGCCACACTCGGGGTTCGGGTTTTGATGACATTCAAGACCGATATGGGGTCAGAGTCAGCAGATTCATGCTGGCAAAAGACATAAGCATCTACTACAAATAGGCCTCGGTCAAGTATGAGGCCAGTTGCTGGAGATCTAACCTCCAGTCTCTTCCCAGCAACAACCTCTTCTTCTCCTGAATTATCATCCCCAACTTCAAGCAAGGGCTTTGCTTCCAAGACCCCACTCACCCGAAATGACACGAACTCGCGTCTGTATCGACCAAGGCTGGAGTTTGCACGTTGGCAACGATCTAGTGCCTCCACGCAGACGACTGGCCAAGGCTGGAACGGCCAACGGATGGAGCGACCACACAGTGGAGGAGCGCCAGGAGGCCGGTCTCCAGAAGACGATTATCGAGGAGATGGGCCGATCATTCCAGGCCGTGATGCTCCGTCCATCGGCGGCCGATGCCGAGTGGTCGTCCGTTGACTTGCCACACGACTGGAGGCTCGGCATGACTCCCAGCCCTGACCACCAACACCCCAAGGACTACGCCAAGGCATGGCAGGGCTTCTTCCCTACCGGGGTAGCCTACTACCGCAAGCTCCTGAGCCTTGACCGTGGACCGCCAGGTCAAAGGACGAGCATCACGTTTGATGGCATCGCCGGTTTCAGTGATGTCTGGTTCAACGGCTTCTGGGTCGGCGAGATGGCGAGCAGCTACTCGCCCCTCACCGTGGACGTGACTGAAATCCTGCGTGCTGGAGATGAGGGCCCCAACGTTGTCCTCGTGCGTACAGATTGTAGAGAGGCCGAGGGTTGGTGGTACGAAGGGGGTGGCATCTATCGCCACGTTTGGCTCGACACATGGTCCGAGATTCACGCCGTGTCGGACAGTCTGCACGTCCGAACGCCTGTGGCAGATAGAGAACGGGCCGCCGTTGCTGTCCAGGTCGAGGTCCTCAACGAGAGCCCAGACGAAGCCAAAGTTGGCCTCGTCACTGTGGTGAAAGACCCCGAAACAGGTCAGGAAGTCGCCCGTACCAACGCGGACTCCAGAGTCTCCGTGTCCAGCTGCGGAATGGTGACCCTGGCAACCGAGGTGCAAATTTCCAACCCAAAGCTGTGGCGACTCGGCAAGGGAGGTCTCTACACTCTTGAGGCGCACTTGGTGGACGCGCAGGGAGCCTTGCTGGACGTCGTCTCGACACACTTTGGCGTCCGCACCATCAGATGGGCCAAGGACGGCATCCTTGTCAACGACCAATGGACAAAGATCTTTGGTGCCAACCTTCACCAGGACTGGTCAGTCTTTGGAGTGGCCCTCCCTGACCGCGTCATAGAGCAGAAGCTGGAGCTCTGCGCCGAGTTGGGCGTCAACGCCATCCGTTCCGCTCACCACGCCCCAACTCGGGAGCTCGTCGACCACGCAGACAGAATGGGCATGTTGCTGCTGCTGGAGAACCGACAGTTCAGCACGGCTTCTTCCTCGCTCGAGCAGTTGCGCTCGCTCGTTCGTCGCTTTCGTAGCAGGCCATCCGTCTTCCTCTGGGGAATCGAAAATGAGGAGATGGACTATCAAGGCACCCGGATCGGCGCAGGCATTCTGACCCGGATGGTCAAAGAGATCAAGTCTCTCGACCCAGACCGAGACACTATCTTTGGAGGAGTTGTGGCGTTTGACGACAAGTCCTACTACTCCATCACTGATGTTGTGGGCATGCACTACCGATCGTTCTTCGGCGTCCTCGATGTCGCTGTCGACTATGTGCAGGACAAATCTCATGTTCTTGACGAAGAGGGTCTCTACGCTTCTGTTAGAGGAGTGTACCAGTACGACAAGGAAAGGGCCCACGCAGGCTCCTTTTCACACCTTGGAGAGGTAATGATGGACACGCCCGAGCCGGCATCTAACGCGGCCCTCATGCCTCCCGACTTCAACATCACCGGCAACATTGCCTCGGATCTCACCACTGCCTACACCCACCCAAAGGTCTCGGGCACTTTTGTGTGGACCGCCTTGGACTACATCGGCGAGCCGACCCCCCTGCGATGGCCGGCGACGACCACGAGCTACGGAAGCAAGGATCTTCTCGGCTTGCCAAAGGACTACTACTGGCTCCTCCGAAGCCTCTTCCGCCGGGACGAACCCCTGGTGCATGCCTTTCCACACTGGACCTGGCCCGGTCGCGAGGGAGAATCCATCCCCTTCCGTGCGTACAGCAACTGCGACGAGGTCGAGTTCCTGGTAGACGACGTCGTTGTTGCTCATGAACGCGTCAACACTGGACTCGTCGTGGTCCCAGACGGGATCAAATATGCACCGGGAAAGCTGGTTGCTCGCGGGTACAAGGACGGCAAGGCGGTCGCCGAGCATCGACAAGTGACGGCCCAGAAGCCTGCCCGTCTCATGGTCGATACGGACCGTTCTGTTCTTTCAGTATCGTCCGGGGGCAGCATCGACGTTGCTTTCCTCCGCATTGCAGTGACGGATGAGCAGGGCAACTTGATCCCGAACGCGGCCAACCATGTCAAAGTCGCCGTGAAGGGCGAGGGTTATCTGCGTGGAACTCACAATGGAGACCCCTCGACCGACAACTACACCTGCTGCGAGACCTGCCAAGCGTTCAATGGGTTCATCGGGGCTTATGTCGCAAGTGGTAGCTCTCCAGGTATCATGACCGTGTCGGTGGCCTCGGACGGGCTAGTTGGGGTGGAGGTTGACATATCGGTATCTGCAGAAGAGGCTTCGCATCTCGTGCACGTCGCCAAGGATGAGGGTAAGAATACAATGTTCGGGACTCATGATATAGTGTAGCTAGTAGGGATATTATTTATTAGTTATCCCGACTTGAATTATAATAAAAAAAATATTTTTAATATATTACTTCTCTAATAGTAAATACCTAATTCTTATCCTTTTACTTAGGTTCTTAATTACTTGACTCCCGGATAGTTCTTATTAATTGCTCGCAAGTTAATTGTAATTAAATTCAAGGTTAAGAATGCGACATTTAAAGCTCACTATATAGTGTATAGAAAGTAGCTATAGGCAAGGCATTTACGAACGTCATAGAAGCTTAATTCTCCTCCGCCTGCTCAAGTTCCTCATCAGTCAGCTCATGGGCACTCTTCATTAACTGCTCATAAGTCGAATGCCTGTGGTTCAAGCCACCGCCCAGGGGGTTGTTTCTCTCAAGCTTCTTGACGGGATCCGCGTCGAGGCTGACAAAGTTGTCGGTGCTCTTCCTGTGCTTAAGACCCAGTCCAAACTCGGCCTTTGGCGGATAAAAGGGACCTTCGTTCTTTGCGAGCTGATAGGTGAGGCATTCTTCAATGTTGACGAGTGGGAACGATGAGTAAAAGTCGTCGAACGCGGGATCCATCGCATCGTCCAAGGTCTTGACCTTCTTCCCGCGGCGCTGACGGGTTGGCTGGATAACGCTCCATGGATCACGACAGCTCTCCTCGGCGCAGGACTTGGTGACCAGGAGCAACGCGTTGAGCCTCGACTTGACCCTCTGGATATGGGGATCCGTCGAGTTGGCAAGGTTGGTCAACTCATAAGGGTCATCCTAGAGAGGTCAGTGCTGATTTCAATAGGGACAGCTCGCAGGAGACGTCATCATACCTTGGTGTTGTACAGTTCGGTGTCGTTGGTGCACCATCGGGAATACATCCATGACGCCTTCTCCCCCACGTAGCGCATCGTCTTGTAGTCATTTTCGAGGTAGAGGCCGGGGAAGTAGGGCGCATAATCGCCGCCCGACCAAGTCTTGAGCTCGGTCCAGCCATTACCCCAGAACTCGACGTTGATGGCCTCCTTTTTCTTGGCCAGACCGCGAGAGTGGGGGTTCTTCCAGGCTTTGAGCAGACTCTCGCCGTCGAGGAAAGAGGGCTGGTCTTTCTTGGCGAGCCCTGCAATCTCGAGGAATGTGGGCGCAAAGTCAATTACTGTGCTTGGGATACGAGAGACGGCGCCCTGGCGGATCCCTGGACCCCTGACGATCAAGGGAATGTTGGTGTCCTCCAGGTACGGGAGGCCCTTTCCAACATGGCGATGCGTGCCCAGATGATAGCCCTGGTCAGTCGAGTAGATGACTGAAGACATTAGCCAAGTCAGCTGAGAGGGGGTGCAAGCCTCGACCTACTGTACGTGTTGTCAAGCTCTCCCTTTGCCTCGAGCTTCTTGACCACATCGGTGATAATATCATCCACGCTCTGGAGAGCCTCCACTCGGCGTTGGTACAGAAAGTCAATCTCATCAATCTGCGTTGAGTTCAGGGGCTCAAGGCCACGCAGCCAGGCTGGCTTTTGCTTTTGAAACTTGTCGGCGGGGTTTAAGTTGGGTCTTTGAGGGACGGTCAGGTTCGCAAAGGTATCCAGGTGGCGAGCTGCAGGCGTCGGGGCATCATAGAGATTTTCAACATGAGGCGCAGTTGGAGCAATCATGAGAAAGAAGGGATCGTCCTCAGCGAGAAGCTTGTCCAGACGCGAAAGCCTATAACAGTCAGCTCGGATATCACCACACAAGATGGATGCAGAGGGCACTAACGTCTTGATTCGAACAACATCACTCTGGTGGAAACCACGATAGTGCTTGGGCCTGCCCCCATTCTCAGACATGACCACCGTGTTGTGTGCATTGATGTAAGGTTCCAGCTACAATCGGTGTTAGCCGTCTTCAGACAAGACCACGGGGCTAGTGAGACGTTACAAGGACATCGATATGTCTCCAGCCTTGAGGGCCAGGAGAGTAGTTGAGCAAGGAATTGCCGTTGAAGAGCTTTCCGATGTCTAGTAGTGTGAGCAGTGGTCACTCGAGCGAGCAGGGGGGACTCTTGTACACTCAGCATTATACCCAGCCTTCTTCAACCAATGTGGGAGGTAATCCTCGCCCTCTCCCGAGAGTACAAATTTGGGATATCCGCCCCTAAGCTTCACTGTTAGTCACTGGAGGCAAGAGCGTTTCGTCTGAGATAAAACATACGCAGGAGCCTTGATGTTGGTGTTGTTGGTGTTGTGAGCAGCCTGGCCGCGCATCAGGGACACACGGCTCGGACAGCAGACAGCGACGGTGGCATAGTGATTAGTGAAGACGGTCCCTTTGGCAGCTAGATGTTCCTGGACAGCCTTCTGGTGGTCAACAGACCCATGGAGCAGGTCCTGATCATCAGTGAAGATGAAGACAATGTTGGGTCTGCCCTTGGCCTTGGCCTTGGACTTGGCACCATGCACACAGAGGCTTGACCCCAAGATAGTTGTCAAAGCAGCGAGGAACTTCATGTTGAAAGTGATGAGGCTTGATAAACGAAGTGGAGAGACCTAGGACGGTAAGGAAGACATGGTGCGCATTATAAATAGGCTGATGCGGCAGGTTGTCGTTCGAGGGTGTTAAGAGCATGTCATCACCTCAAGCATCTTTGTCGATGATGAGATCAATTCGCAATTCTCGTCAGTCTCGCGCTATCCGTTGCCATACCGAATCCAACATAACCCGCGGAACGACACTCGAAGGATAACCCTGCCAATGCACCCCACGTCCAGCCGGACCGAACAGTTAAACTAACCTTTACCCAAAGAGTCAGTATTACTCGTATAAGTTACCCGTGGGTCTTTAAGAAAACAGGATCCACTATTCTAGTCGATCGTCAACGGTGAGAGTCGTACTTTGCACGAATCAGGGGCATCGTCCTCCCCCGGACATCCGTCTGACCCCTGGTCCGAGTTTTTCTTCGCTACTCCATAGCCCGCATACACACATAACCCCGAACTCCAGGATTGTCGACATGGTGGTCGGGTCAAATGGAGACCTTCCCCGGATTCCCAAGAAACAGACGGGCCGAATGCGGAAAGGGTTGGTTGTCTTTCGACCTCGTTCGTCCCTCTCTTGACTCCTAGAAATGGCGGAGCTGCTAGAGCAATGCGCGTATCGTTGAGAGCCCGTCACGACCAGAAGCGCCGAGATAGCTCCTCGCTCGAATGTCAAAGCCAGTCAACTGACTCCGCTCCTTCATATCCTCTGACCTTGCGTGGCCGTTGGCGTTAGCCGATTTGTTCCCATACCCACAGTCGAAAGCTGGGGTACGCAGGGTGAGGGCTTTCCCGACGAAGCGTGCGTGCGTGACAGACAGGAGAGAGTATATATAAAGCCTTCGAGCCATCTCTCCTGCCTACATACACCAAGACAGTCACCACCCCTCATCGCATTGTGTCCAGCCACTTGCTATGCTTCTCCTGGGTTCTCTCTTACTTCTGGCCGGCCGAGCGGCAGCCAGCCCTGTCAATGAAGTCTCTGGTACTTTGATAGCCCCCGTCCCGTTCTACGACCATATGATCAACCCGCTGACTTGGTTCCTAGCTCACAATGTGCCGGCCTTTCGGGACTGGAAGACTGCCGAGTCAATGGCCAATGACTTCATCTCGCAGCTCAACCTGACCGAGAAAGGCAGCATGGTCACAGGCAAGCTTGCTATCAGCGTGGGTAGCTGCATTGGAAACATCCTGCCAATTGAGCGCGTGGGCTTCCCCGGTCTATGCATGCAGGACGGGCCCAACGGCGTGAACCTGGCAGATCTGGTCAGCGCGTTCCCGTCTGGCCTCAATGCAGGTGCCAGCTGGGACAAGAAGATGATCTACCAGCGTGGGTTGGCCATGGGGAAGGAGTTCAGGGCCAAAGGAATCGAGGTCGCTCTTGGGTAAGTCAGGAGAATGATGCACTGGAGGAGGCACATACTTACTCCCTGCATAGGCCTTCAGCTGGACCGCTGGGTCGCCACGCCCTGGGAGGCCGCAACTGGGAAGGTTTCTCGGTGGACCCGTATCTCTCTGGTGTCGCCATCGAGGCCACAATCCGGGGTATCCAGGCCAATGGCGTCCAGGCTTGCGCCAAGCATATCGTCGCCAACGAGCAGGAGACACAGAGAAGCTATACCACCCGCAAAGATGGCACCAGAATTGAGGGTATCTCCTCTAATATCGACGATAGAACGCTGCACGAGCTGTATATGTGGCCGTTTGGCAATGCCATCAAGGCCGGAGTCACGAGTGCTATGTGTAGCTACAACCGACTCAACCAGACCTACGCATGTGAGAACGACGCTCTGCTCAATGGCATCCTCCGAGACGAGCTTGGTTTCGAGGGATACGTCATCTCCGACTGGTTCGCAACCCACTCTGGTGCCAAGTCCATCAACGCGGGTCTAGACATGAACATGCCCGGTGCGCTGAACGTTGAGCTCACCTCCACCGGAGCCAGTTTCTGGGGCGCAAATATCAGCGTCATGGTCAAGGACGGCTCCATCACCGAAGACCAAGTCGATCGGATGATTCGACGCATCATGACTCCCTACTTCTATTTCGGCCAAGACCGAGACGACTACCCCAAGCCTGATCCGTCCATGGGATATACCTTTGCCGCCTGGTCGAATGCTCTCCAGTACCTCCCCTCGCCACCCCCAAAGATTCGAGATGTCCGAGGAGACCACGATAAGTTCATCCGGAAACTAGGTGCCGAGTCCACCGTGCTGTTGAAGAACGTCAAGTCAACTCTTCCGCTCAAGGCCCCCTCCACAATCGGAGTGTTTGGTAATGACGCGGGCGATCCTAGCCAGGGCTTGATAGTCATGAGGCAGTACGAGATTGGAACTCTTCCTCTAGGTGGCGGCGCAGGCACAGTGCGCCATTCCTACCTCGTCTCCCCCCTCGAAGCCATCAAGGCACGTGCCAAGAAGACCGGTGCTCATGTCCAGCACCTATTGCAGAACTCTGTCATTGCTGCCGGTGATTTCTCTAGCATCTACCCCATCCCGGAGGTGTGCCTCGTGTTCCTCAATACGTACGCCGGGGAGAACGCGGATAGGGGCACCTACGAGGCCGATTGGAACTCTACCCTCGTGGTTGAGAAGGTGGCCAAGATGTGTCCCAACACAGTCGTTGTCACCCACTCTGCCGGCATCAACTCGATGCCTTGGGCGGAGAATGAGAATGTCACGGCCATCCTGGCTGCCCATCTTCCTGGTCAAGAGTCCGGAAACGCCATCGCCGACGTCTTGTGGGGAGATGTTAACCCATCAGGAAGACTGCCTTATTCGATTGCCCGGGATCCCAAGGACTACGATATTCCCATCGTCAACTTGACGGAATCCGACGTCACCTCCCCGAACGCATGGCAGGCGAACTTCACCGAGGGGCAGATGATCGACTATCGCCGCCTCGATGCTGATGGAACCAAGCCGCTCTTCGAGTTCGGTTTTGGTCTGAGCTACACAACTTTCAGCATGTCCAAGAAGCTCACGGTCAACAAGCTCGTTGCATCGCTCAGCTCGAAGCCTGATGCGTCACTCGCTGTTCAGGCTGGTGGTAACCCTGAGCTTTGGACCCCTATCATCCGTGTCAAGGTGAGGATCTCCAATGCTGGATCGAAGACGGGATCGGCTGTGCCTCAGCTGTACGTCTCTCTGCCCAAGGACACCACACCCAAGGGAACTCCCGAGCGGGTGCTTAGAGGGTTCGAGAAGGTCCACCTGAAGCCAGGACAGTCGCGGGAGGTTACTTTTGAGCTTCTGAGGCGCGATATTAGTTTCTGGGACACCACGGCTCAGCAGTGGGTGCTGCCAAAGGGGGAGATCAAGCTGGCGGCGGGATTTAGTTCCAGAGATCTCCGGGCTGAGACGAAGCTTTCGCTCCGCTTGGTTAATTAAGGGGCGGGGGAGAAACATGTCGCAGAGTGAAACCGCTTGGCGTATTAACTACTATGCTAAAAATATCCTGCCCCCTTTTTACTAGTGACACATGAAGTAAATGGTTAACCCAACCTCAGGGCAAGTGTCTATCACATCTGTAGCTCAGAGGATAATAGACGCCAATCAGTATTCATTACTTTCTCTCAAGATAATTCCTGTAGAAGTCCAGCAAGGTATGAAGCTAACCAACTATTTGGCCGGCCTACGGTCAAACAATGCAACCATCAAGGTTAGACGCACCACACATATGAAGGTATCAACAAACCGACGACGTAGTAAGTGCTCACAACTGATTTCATGTCCGTGACAAAGGCTCTAATCTCATCCGACGGTGCCCGCGATAGAGTCAACCCGTCAACATGGGAGATATTCATTACCAAAGATGCTACCGAGATGTGTCAGGCGCCCTCAAAACCTACATGGCAGACTACGAGGCAGTATTCCAGCTTCTTTCCAGCTGGTCGGGTATTCCTTACGAAATCACCTTCCAGCGTGACCTTTTCTCTAACCCAATCATTCCGTCTCTCGTGAACTACATTGTGGCTCACCGGGACTTCCTTGGACAGCAATTATCACCCAAGTACAGCAACCTCGCCCTTCGAGCAGCATGCCCTATTTCCGGCTGTGCCATTGCAGAGAAACATGGTCGACTGAACACTTATAGCAGTACTGGCCATAGCCCACACACAAGTGCCTCTTCAGGTGTCACCATCACGTTCACGTGTCCAGAGCATGGCCCATAATACCGTGGATTTGTCCAAGCCATCCGAAGTTTCGCGACTCGAGGCTAAACTTTGATCAACTGCCGTATTTACATTTGCTTATTCCCGCCACAAGGCGACCACCCACAACACCCCAACACCATCCCATCACCAGGAATACATACCTCTGCTCCATCATCGCTGCCATTTCGCTACTGCAAACATCAACTATGGCGAGAAAAACATCGAAAGCAGCCAAGCGAGCCCAGAACAAAGCCAAACCCCGCAACAGAGCCAGGCCCAAGCCCAAGCCTAAATCTACGACAAGTGCCTCCCCGTCAGAGCGCATTGACACCGACGTTCTTCTTGCCATCAAGCCTGATCACTTGGCCAATATCATCAGCCGAGACAAGAACCACGAGTATCGCAAGTATCGGCTGAAGGATGGTGTTGTTCGGCTGTGGCTTTATGAAACAGCCGGGGGAGGAGGACGGGCATCCATCACGTAAGTTGGCTGCATTTTTCCTACTTGACAACCTTCCTACTAACCGCAACAAGTCATATCGCCATCATTCCCTCATCTATCCGCCATGAGCCTGGCTCTGTCCCTACTGAACCACCAGGCATCGGCAACGCCGAGTTCAATGCGGGCTTGAAGCAATCCAAGTTCGGATACCCTATACTAGAGCTCTACGAGTTGGTCAACCCAGTCACCCTGAGCGAGATGAAAACCCGCTGGGCTATGGGTGGTGCGCCCATGGGATGGCGTTACCTTGACGCGCCTTTGTGGGGAGATAGATGGGGAAAGGATCATACGAGAGATGACAAAGTGAACAAGGTGTTTTAAGGCATTGCATTTTCATAGTGCGGCGGAGCATGGCGGGTTCTTTGAGAATAGAAGGATAGGCTGCAAAGCCAACATTGAAAAGCGATGGCAATAACAATCCCATCCCAAGCGATACAGCCATGAAGGCCATGGCAATATGAAGCCATAATGCTGAAAATCTATATTGTGGTGACGGCACAGACCGTTGTAAACTGGGCCCTTTGCGCGGCTCCGACCTAACGGCTCCAAGATAGTCTCATGGCCTCGCTGACAGCGCCACTGCCACACTCCAGGGAACATCTGCACGGGCATAAATGGTGAGTAGGCGTGACCGATCCCAGAAATACATTCCACTCATCCAAGGATCGTGCCATCGACCCGAAAGACTGTCCCGCAACCCCTGAAGCGCACACCCTTGTTCATACGTCTGACTTTCTGCGCTTCTACACGTGGCCAGCTCAATCTCTGGGGAATAGATTGACAGATACGTCTCGAGGATAAAATGTTCCCGATCTTTAGTGTTCATGCGCTGCATACTTTCCAGGAGAGAAACCCCGTATGAACACAGAAACGTGATATATCGGAGCTCTTGGTGTCGTGTTCTTTTGTAGAAGATCAACATATTCCCGGAAATCGTGTTTGGAAACATTTGTCTTATAGTCCTGGCCTCCTCCCGGCTTCCTTCTATCGCAAGCAATTTTGCTCTTTGAACGTCGGTCGGTTTGTGAACTTGATGTATGAGTAGTTTGTACTCATTGGAAAGGTAGCAAAAGATAGAATAGGGAGCGCCTTTCTCCGAGTTTAGGACAGGAAAATACGGCCCCATGATACTTGACCGCCAGCGGCTTGCCAACGTTTCTCCGATATTTAGACCTGGCCTGACGTAGTGGAAGGAATGGCGCTTCACCTCGAATTCTAAATATCCTTGCTCAATGCGCAGCAGCTCGGTGCTGCTAAGAGTGAAAGGGACATGAGGGGGATGCGGTCGGTTAATTCGATCCTCATAGTCTTCGGCTTCTCTCTGCAGGACATTCCAAGCTTGAGATGCGTAAGTCAATGCGACCTCATTGACATGGATTTGCAAAATAAAGAGCTCAGAGAGAAACCTTAGGCTGCTTTGACGAATTGAGGAATCCATGACGGGCCGAGAATTCAAGATTGACCATGCCGCTGACTTGATCTTGGATGGTTCCAG
>JABEEN010000375.1:0-34903 GCA_013363205.1 Fusarium tuaranense | reverse complement strand
AATACTCTATGCCCTAATTAGTTATATATAAGCTACCTTATAGGCTACTTAGTTATATAAATAGCTAGCTTTATATTAATTCTCTTTATAGAAAATAAGGCTCTTTATTATCCTTTTTTATATGCTTAATACGGTGTAAAATAGCTGTTAGTCATAGCCGCACATGCGGTGGGTTTTATCCTCGCTTATTAGCCGCTGGGCTGTTGATGGAGCCTGTCTGGTGTAATCGTAGCCAATAGTAGATCTTCTCGGCGTGGGACTTGGTGGCAGTGCATGCGGTGCTGACTTGAAATGGAGCGATCGAAGCAGCCGCTTTGGCTGTCTGGGAGATATCCGAGACCGTACTCAGAGTTATCAGGTAAATGCTTGGTAGAGGTCGGTGGAGGCCACGCGAGTCTAGTTTAGCTGGATTCATGTCGTCTACGGTATCAAGGCATTATCTAAAGAATGCACACCACTTTCTTCTCCTCGTGATATCGCTCCTCAGCCCGCCGACGCCAACTCGCCGGAGAAAACCAAGACCAAGTCACATCCCCCCCTTCCAACAACCCCAGCCTCTTGTAATTCGTCGACATTGGGGACTCTTTTCCAAGAACTATGTACCAGTCATGGCCCCCAATCTTGGCTAGTCTCATACAGAGAACCACAGTTCCATCAACCATGTCTTCGGGATGGTCAGGGAAGAAGCTTGTTCCTTCACCACTGTGATACCGAACAAGCGTGTGGGAGACCTCGATTATTGGTTCATCATTCCACATAGATCGTCTTTCTGTACGTCGTATTCGTAGTGTAGCAAGCGACATCCAGCCAGAAAGTGTCAACACAGCCGAAGATATTTCTCCTGTCCTCTCCGAGTCTTTTGGGTTGCAATAAACGTTGACAGCGGTTGCGTATATCTCCTGGAGCTCAGACCCAAAGTAGGATCGAGCCTTATGCTGGTAGGCTATCTCGCCGACGATAGAAGCCCAAGACCAGCTTGGCGCACGCCATTCTTTTGGTTTGCCGTCCTTCATGCAGCCTTGCTTGTTGTCGCGGGTCCAGAGTAGGCCCTCGACCATGTTGCTGCGCCATAGTCCGGCCATGTAGTCATCATTGAGCAACCCTGATATTCGACTTGCGAGACCAGAAAGAGCTGGAAAGACGTCGCTCTCGTGTGTTAAGTTTCCCATAACGTGTGAGTATCTTTGCGCAATGGCGTACCAAAGGTATCGCAACTGCATCGGCGTGACATCGCTGGTCTTGATCGACTGACTACTGACGAGTCTTCGAAACTCGAGGTCATCGCTTGGTTTGTCATGATCCTTTCCACAGTCGCAGGAAACGCAGGTCCGACATTCCCAAATCAGCTCTCTCTTGGCAAAATGAAGCATCCTAGGCGATAAGAGGCGTTCTTGGAAAACCCATGCTCGAGTGAGAAGAGGCCACTCATCTTCGTTTTCTTTGGCACTGGTGCTTTCATGCCAGTGATTGATGGATTCCCGGCTGTTTGGGTCCGCGAGACGCACCCATATGTCATTGATGAGTCCATGACCAAGTTCAGATGCAGGGATACACTCCAGATAGACTCTCTCTTCCTCCTCTTCGGCGTGCAGACCTTCTTGGTGGCCAGAGGACTTTGTGGCGGCGATAGTAAGTAATGAATTCTCATAGATTGATGCCATTTTTGGAAGTTGACGTTGCTTGTCTTCTGGCGAGTCCTGAACAATGCAAAGAGTGTCTATCCAGATATATCGCAGCGAGAGACGTCGACAGATAGAAACGGCCTCTTGAAATGTCTTTGGAAGCGCCTCCATTGGAATCCTGGATTTGAGTGACTCTAGATTCTCCTTTAGTGTCTGCAAGGGTTGGTTAGAGCCCCATCGATGACTCAAGCAGGCATAGTATCCTAGCTGATTTTGCGTTTCGAAAAGTCGAATTGTCGAGTCCTCGGAAAGGCCCACATCAAGGACACGGTCGGGGAGGGTTTGCGGTTCACTCTTGTTACAGTGCTCGTGCTCTGCAGTACACTTCATAATCCAAGATTGCATCCAATGCAAACTAGCTTCAGATCTAGTGTCGTCGACATACGCCTTCGGTGACGATAGTATGAGTAAATCAGGCCCCTTGCCGAAGCAGTAAAAGCTAAGACTTGGCCAGTGGGTATGGACATTACCCGTCTCAACTTTAATTGTTTTTTTGTAGCGGTCCCACGTGAGAGTAATCTCGTCTCCACGTTGATATCGTCTCCATGAGCGAAAGAAATCGGATGTGTCTTTGGGTGGGAAGAACTGACGGACGCCTGCTGATATGATGACGCAGGTAGGACATTTGCCTCGGTTCTGAAGGACTTTGGCGTAGCTCATCGAGATTTCAGAATGGTAGGTATTGAGATTTTGGCAGATCTCACAGACCGGCTTGTTTTCAGTCCTCTTGAAAGATTTCAAGCCATGTTTAATGGCCTTCAAAGCACTCTCGATCTGAGACATGGACCACGTCAAGTCGCGCGTAGCCCGTCTCAGTTGCTCCGTTAATAGCCATCCAGGAATTCTTCGAATATAGGCACGTCCCCAGACTCTCTCTGCAACTCGATTAAACAGACCAAGAACAGACGAGGCGAGAAACTTGGCGGTATATATCACGCAGAAACAAACAAAAAGTGACAGATACCAGTGTTCATCAAGAAAGTTTGGGTTCATTAAAATAAGAAGATAGCCGATGGCCAGCCAAGGGGCCGCTGCCACGATGAAGAAGAGGAGGGTAGATACTGCCATGGAGAGAGATTCTGATAGTGTCTGTATGAGGAGCTGAAACGCCTCTTGGCTTGCTTCGTAGGCGATAGAGATGGCTAAGCGCCTGCCACCTGGAGGATAGGCGTCCTGAATGTGATCAAACGGTTCCATGATGGGTATCCGGCAGGATTAATCCTCATTCTTTGGTCGTTTGGAAGGTGTTGGCTCAGCTGAGTTGTCAGCTCGAGGAAGTGTCGCAGATATCAATATTGTGGCTGAGCTAGTCACACTGCGCCCCAGTAATAGGCAACCAGGCTGGCTGGCCTAGCATTGATTGGTCCGGTGGCTTGTGAACACTTGCGAATAGGTAGCCCAAACTTCAACCGCTGTGGCCAAGTTGAGAGAGTTGAATACGTGAGAACGAGGAGGCAACGTGCTTAGTTTTTTCAAGTTTGAAGTTTTCTTGTTTGGTCTGTTATAAAATCGGTAGTCCTACTAGTAATTTCAACCAAGCCAATTGCTTGGGCAAAGTAAATTCTGCTGAGACGCGACTGGGCTTTTGCAGTATTTGTCTATTTCTAACTTCTATTTGGCGGCTGGAACCTGGTCTCTTTGAATCTAAGAGGGAAGGTTTAACTGTCCTTATAGACAACTCTTTCAAGTCAGGCTCAAATCTATCCTCACAGCCCGCTCAACTCCTCCTCACCCCATTTTGAACCAACGGCTTCATAGTCGAAAAAGCATACCTAGCAATCTTCCACTCCCCCACCTCCTTCTTCATGATGAACAACTCCTGATTAGAATGAGGCTCCGACTCCCTTGTAGCCTTCATAGTCTTTGTACCCGAAGCCGTTGTCCTGGCAAACGCCCACTCTGGCGACATGACGACTATCTCGTCGATGTGAAACGTGACTTCGAGTTCGATACTGCTAAAGATACGTGTGTAGGCTTCGTAGAGGGCCTTTGTGCCGGCGCTGGGGGTGAAGTGTGGGGGGAGGATTACGCCGTCTGGTGTGTAGAGGTTGACTGCTTGGTCTACGTTGCCGCTTTTGAGGGCTGCGCCGTAGGCGTGTAGTGCAGCGGTGATTTGTTCAGTGTCAGAAGACACTTGAAGAGTCAGTCAACTACACTTCTCTGAGGAGTTCTTAGGCACTTACTCTTGATCAAATTTTAAATTGAGTCGATTTATCGTCCTGAGATGGTAAAGAGCCCCTTTTTCGCGCTGGATAAGATCTGTTGAAATACTTTTTAACAACTAGACATGCGTGAGCTCCATTCAACTTTTTATAGTAGACCTCCTTCTCAACTAAAGCCCGTCCACTTCTGGGTAAGTGGGGTCTTGGTTGTTCGTTCCACTTCTTCGACTTGTGTGAAGGAGATGGTGATAATCATCTCGAAAGTGGGGGTTCGACCAAGAGTGGGCAGTTTTCCTTGACGACATCCGCATTCTAGATGCGATCACTGCAGATGATTGACCAAGAGCAATAAGATTAGTACTGTGGTAAACAAAGAACTGGAAGCCGTAGGTATCCCAGGCGGTTTGCTGAAACTCAGAACCTCGTCGTCCTCGACAAGCCTCACTTTTACATATATGACCGGAAATACTCCATCGCTGAAGCCCAAGTGGGACCAGAAAACTCTCCCGACAACCACAAATTACCCTCCAAGTCTCTCCCCATGATCGTGACCATATTCATCGTAACCATGCCCGTTCCCAGAGACTGCGAATGGTAGTAGATAGGATGTCCCGGCTTGGCCCCAGGCCTCTTTTTATCCGAAGGCTTGACGATAGCTGGACTAAAGTCAAACTTGTCCAGGAATCCAGCCTTGCTCCAGTTGGTTACCACCATAAGAACCGAGTCGACACCCTTGCCTAGAACGAGTGGGTTTCCTGCGTCCATCATGGATCGGTAGGCGTACTTCATTGTAGCCTTGAGTTGCTCCTCTGTGCATTGTTCATCAAGGGCTGTTCGAGATCGAAGCGCTATCTCTCCAGTCGGCGCAGTACGCGCCTCACCCGCCTGACACAGAAAAATAGCTGAAGAGGTGATATTCTGCACATAGGCTGTATCATCCCGAAAAACAGACTTGACTCGAGTCCGAGGGTCTATCACGAGGAGATTGGCAATGTGACGGTGAGAAGCTAGACCACTGGCAACCACCTTGTTGCAGAATGCCATGATGACGTCGTTTTCAGACACAAAGAGATCAGCGTTTCCTTTGAGAGCAACATGGTCCTTTGCCTCTTGGACAATAGCGTCGATGACTTTCTTTGGGATGCAGATCATGCGTGCGTCGAGACCCTTCCACCAAATTTCGACGAGATGTCTCAACGCCCAAACAGGAATTCTCCAACCTGTGAGTTGAGTGTCTGCGAGGGTGGGTTTGACGGTAGTCTCATCGTTATAGAGACCTGCCATAGGATCATCCTTGTGTCCGACGAACGGCGCAACTTCTTCTGGTTTGCCGGCGAGAATACTCTGCCAGGCCTTTAAGATTGCTTTCAGACCACCAAGATCGCTGGTAACGTGGTTGAAGTTGATAGAGACAAGTGTACCATCTGTAAAGGTCACCACGTGCAGAGAAAACTGCGGCACGTCCTTCTGGAAGTAGTCCTGAATAGTTCTAGGTGCGCCAGGACCCAAAGCCAAACCAGCAAATTTTCGAGCGCCGGGAAATGTGGTGGGCTCTGCCGTGGCGGCTGGCAGTTTTGACGCCTCTGGGTGCTCGGCCATGGTGATGTCATGATGCTCTTTCGTAAAATGAAGAGACGGTCGTTCCTCTGTGAACTCACGCGGGACGTGAACTTCAGTTTTACCGTCGGGCTGTGCAAATTAGAAGAAGCCCCAAAATTATTCAGCCTTGTGCTTACGCGTAAGCGAAGCCTTCCTCCAAGCTTCCGCCATCCCTCCCTTTGAAAGAGTTGGGACAGACTGTCTCCTAGCATGTCGGGGTCGAGGACTTCATCGTAGCGGAATGTCCATATCATAGTGTAGTCGCGCAAAGTGGCTGTATCGTCGAACGGGTGCATTGGCAGCACCTCGTCATCAGGGAACACAGGTGGTCCCTGAGAGGAGCGGCCAAGTAGCCAAGAGAAGAGTGAAGCCATGGCGATGATACACCAACTGCAACGCTTGGAATAGTTGACGAGCAACTCCTCAAGACGATGTTGGAGTAAGAATATGTTTGAAAACAGATGATTATGAAGAGGTTGGGAGCGGTGACTGTCGGAAATGGGAAATCACTCGACGCCGTGATTCAGCCAAAGATTATAATTGGCCTTGGGTGATTGGAGTCCGTCAGCCCAACTGGTCCATGAAAGGAAATGGCTTCGCCAGAAGTGGAGATAAGATTTGGTGGCAGGGGCCGCGGATATTACGGGCTATAATAATTGTCCGGGGAAATCAGGCGGTTACTGTATGGCGGTGTTTTTGCCTATATTTAGTATAGCGTACATTTTATGCGAATATTCCATGTGAGATTGTTACATGTGGGAAGCGAAGAGGTGGTGGGCCTCTTCGCTTTCGGTAAGAGATAGCGATCTTCCAGCTGAGTTATCTCGGCTTCAACTATGATAAAGAACACATTTCGTAAGACATCACAAGGTGTAGATAATGTATGGCGAGGGTTGGCCTCTTGAGAGTTAGGTAGTTTGGAATTGAAATCGACCACCAATTACTAATACAATATCAAGCCTGGGCGTCTCTGAACTTCAACACTTTTTGACCGCTGGATTCTTATCCAACTCTCCCTTGATATAGTCTCGAAACCTGTCCACCATCTCCGGGTCCTCAAGCTCCCGAGTCCTGGGGTTCGGCGAACGCGATACAAATCTCCTCTCTCTCTGACCAAGTTCGCCTCCACGTAAATCAGCCAACCAGACTCGACACCTCCTTGACTTGCGGCTGTTGGCTAACTTGTCGCGCAGTATATCAAGGATACTCACCCAGCTGCCGCTTTGCAAGTTGATTGATATTAGTCCAATAAACTCAACGTTTGAAGATAGAGCTTTGCAAAAGTTTTCAAGTCCATCCTGGCTTAGACTGAAAGTGTTGATGCTGACGGTTTTGATTCGTGGCCAGTTTATGTTTGCCAGGACAGCTGGCATGTGTGGTAGATGCATCGACGTATGGCCAGTGCCGTCGCTTAGACCAGAGGTGCTAGTTGTAGCATTAACATGTTCCAACTGTTGATTTGAAAGCACCGAGTTAACGTATATTTCATTGTAGACGTGGTCCTCGGTGAAGATGAATTCTCCTTGGTCATGGCGGCCACTCCTTTCAACCTGGAAAACCTCCAGATGTTGGCATGCTGCCGATAATTCTTCCCATGCCGGAGAATCGAGACTCTCGTCCTCGCCGGGGCACAATTTCTCGAAGCTGTTTAGTTCAGGCAAGCAACCAACCGACAGGTGCCTCAGTATTACTCCAGCCTTGTGCATGGCTATAGGAAGTTCAGAGAGAATCTTTGCCTGATGGAGCACGACGGGGCTCCCCATATCGTACATCTCACGCCAGGTATGTGCCGTGGGCATAAAACTGGCGAGTTCCGTCTTGTCGGTGAGAATCTTGTAGGCTTCGCAACGGTTCGGTAACCCGTCGGGATCGAAACTGCTGTGTATCCTCAGGGCGAGGGGTCGGTTTAGTCGAGAGGCCAGCGATGACAGAGTTTTGACAAATGTCCGGGATTGGATCAAGTCGTACTGGGATCTTTGAAGTTTGACGTATTCCTTGTGGCCTTGACAGAATATTTTCCAGAATTCAAGTGCTGCCTCGTCTGGTTGGTACGTTCCCTTCGGTTCATAGACTCGGCCATCTTCTTCGTCATCCGAAGATAAGTACTCCGGCCCTTCCCCGGGTTTGACAAAATAATCCCACGCATTGTATATCTCCTGGTAATTACCTGTTCGAAGTTGATCCGGCCCAGATTCCAGGTCCTCCTCATCGGTAACGTCGATGGGCCAATCCACGGCGTGATTCAACTGACCAAGATCTCCCATCCTCCAGATGGCGAACTGCCTTAAACTCTCTGCCAATTCGATTGGGCGGTACTCAAGTGACACCTGGATGCCCATGACACCACTGGCGATGTATGAGTTCGCGAGGAGAATCTCGGCGCGATCCAGAGATTCTTGGTCGAGTTTCAAATTGAGAAATGGGCAGAGGAGTGGCGACGCGAGTGTGTTGAAGAGACGGCAGACTTGACGCGCGTTGTAGATTGTGAGAAGCGGCTCACTTGCGTTCGACACGGACTGGACTTTGCAGGGCCAGTAGATGTTGCTGTTGTGCCTGACTTCAATGTCTTGGTGTTTGAAGTAGCCGAAAATTTGGACAAGGATCTCCATAGGTAGATCAAGAACATTGAGGCTTCTCAAGGTGTCGCGTGAAAGATCCATAGCTCTTTTTCTCAAGGCGTGGCGGCGAAGATCAAGCTGACAAACTGCGTCTCGATATGCGGTTTCGGCCTGTTCCGCCGTTGGGTTGTCAAGGTCGCTATCCTCATCGTTGCCTTCTCGCCTCCTCTTTTCGGATTCCTCAGTCTTTGACTTGGTGAGACTCGGATCAATGTCGTCGATGCGGCATAATTCGCGGTAAATGCCCTCAAGTGAGTCCAAGGACTCGGGATCAGGCCACTCCTCGGACGGGGATTTAATCAGCCAGACTTGATGCTCTTCCATCGTAAGAGGATAAAGGTGCTAAAGGGGAGAGAGAGATGGGAACTGTCCGAAACAGCCAAGGATAGATAACCTAACCCATTAAATAACCGCCATGGGAACAGTTCGCTTATACCCCTGCCTCTGTGCCCGTCTTACTCAACAGGAACGAAAGCTCCACCTGCTCTGTTGGTCTCAGTTCCACATAATTATCCATTGCTGATGGAACGGAACATGCGCCGAGGGAATTCTATTGCTTCATATTTCCAGCTAGGTTGTGATTGTAAGCTCAACTCGGTAAGTTACCTATCTGGTACCTGCCTCCAAGGATTGGCGTTGAGCGCCTGCCTAAATAACAATAGATTGCATGGGCGTTGAAAACTGAGGCCTCAGGCCTGAACTCCACCCAACTACACCTATGCGGCGCAGGGCATCGCAGCCACAAAGCTCTTTGCATTTTCATCACAACCCTTCCAATTATATCCAACGTGAGATGGTCCCAGAATGCCTCGTGCGGCTGAGTTATCGGGCTGGCCAGCGCATGCCCAGAGCCCAACCAGGCTGAGCAAATACCTGGGCCTGCATGCAACTTCCCCGCTTCATTTCTACCTATGTCCTGACCCTTCTTCTCGAGGACATCACCACAGTCTCATAATCATCAATCCGATACTAGCTCTGTGTAGCCGTGCATCATGGCTGAGATTCAACCTGTTTCTACAGATGAGCGACCGCCTTCGCTCGACGAAGACGGGCTCTGTCTACTCTCCCTCGACGGTGGAGGAGTCCGAGGTCTGTCATCGCTGTACGTTTTGAAGAGGATCATGGACCAAGTCAACGCCGGTCGCGACGCCCATGTGCCACCCCGGAAACCTTGCCAAGTCTTTGATCTCATTGCAGGCACAAGCACAGGCGGGTAAGTATTGCAATCTCTCAGTTATAACCATGTCGCTCACTAAGACAGTCTCATCGCCATCATGCTCGGACGCCTCGAGATGGACGTTGACGAATGCATCGCGGCATACAATCACCTTATCGAGCACATATTTAGCGAGAAGGCAAGAGCTCACCGATTCCGCTTCAGTCTTCGAGGACAGACACAGGCCCGATTTGATTCCACGCGCCTTGAGGATGCCATCAAGCAAACCATCACAAGTAAAGGATTTTCACCCTCAGATCTCCTTGAAACTGGAACTGGTCAAGGCTGTAAGACGTGAGTGGGCAAAATAATGCTACAACAAAGTGTTTCTACTCTCAATCTTGTCCCACTAACTCTTTTATCTAGTTTTGTATGCGCTGCATCCAAGAGTCCTCGCAATACATTTCGCCTGAGAAGCTACAAACCGCTGGAAAAGTCCTCCGTCTCAGCCACCATCTGTGAAGCAGCCCTGGCGACATCTGCGGCATCAACCTTTTTCGACCCGGTCAGCATCGGCAACATGGAGTTTGTGGACGGCGCGTTGGGGGCTAACAACCCAGTCGACGAGGTTGAAGGAGAAGCCACAGAGACATGGTGTCCCAACACCGGAAATTTACAGCCTCTAGTCAAGTGCTTCATCTCTATCGGCACTGGAGTTCCCAGCACAGACGCCATCGGAGATCGTGTTGACAAGTTCTTGTCCACGTTGGCCAAGATGGCAACTGAGACCGAGGACACGGCCGAAAAGTTTGTGAGGCGTTGGAGACAACACTACCGTGAGGGCCGCTACTTTCGATTTAACGTGGACCAAGGGCTTCAGACTGTTGGTATGAAAGAGTACAAGGCCAAAGGAACGATCGAAGGCGTCACAAACAGGTACCTAGACAGCCAAGCTCAGAGATTGCCCATTGAGAGGTGTGTGGCGAACCTCAAGCTTAAGAAGAGTGGGTTGCCCTTTGTCTATTTTGCTCTTCTCTAACGTTGGCCCGTAGGACGAGCAAACCATAACCTCGAGGATGCTCTTCGTGTAAGACACCCATATGAAAGGTATTCCTATTATACTTATATTTTCTAGGACGTCAAGACACGAACGAATCCACCCCAAGCCCCCTCACTGTGCTGCACCCTTGATGCCACTACAGTGTCCCCATTGCAAGAATCACGCTCAACTTGTCACTGCATCCCGTTCCTCCGCAACCAGAACTTTGTCGGCCGACAGGAGGTCATCGCAGAATTCAAGAACAGGTTCTTTCGAGAAGATCACTGTCAAAGGGTAGCCCTAGTGGGCTTAGGGGGCGTAGGCAAAACGCAGGTTGCGCTACAATTCGCCCACTGGGTCCGCGCAAACAAGCCAGATTACTCGGTCTTTTGGGTATCAGCCCTCAGCTTGAACAGCTTCGAGCAGTCTTATATCGAGATTGCCACAACTCTTGGCCTCCTTGATCAGGACAAGGGTCAGGATACCAAAGCCGTGGCGCGGCGGTTTCTCAGCTCAAAAGATGCTGGCCCCTGGGTTCTCATCGTCGACAACGCAGATGACCAAGACATGGTTCTCGGCTCCCTGAACGACCCAGACGGCATCGACCACAACCTTCCAGAGAGTGTGGACGGTCGTATCATGTTCACTACGCGTTCGAGAGAGGTGGCAACATCCGTTGCTGGTGGGGAAGTGATCGAATTGCACAAAATGGACCTGGAAACCGCGTCCTTGTTCCTAAACAGGTCTCTGGTCAACAAGCAACTCCTAGACGACACAGAGACTGTCCATGAGTTACTCGAAGAGCTCAACTACCTCCCATTGGCAATAACTCAAGCTGCTGCCTATCTCAATGCACAGAACCAGGTGTCTATCAAGAGGTACCTTCAGCTACTACACGGAACGGAAAAAGAGGCAGTCTCCCTGATGACACGAGAATTCTACGACAGGACCCGACAGAAAGGATCGCGGAACGCAGTTGCTACCACTTGGATCGTGTCTTTCGAGGAAATCTCTAGCCGTGACCAAGGCGCTGCTCAGCTCCTGGGATTCATTTCACAGATTGAGCCCAAAGCCATTCCCCGCTGGATGCTACCAAATGCGCAGTCATCCAACTACCCTGGGGTTTCAGAAGACTCGATCGGTCTTTTGTGCTCCTTCTCTTTCCTCGCGGCGCGAAACGAAGGCGAAATGTTTGACATGCACAGTCTCGTGCATCTCGCCACGCGTATATGGGCACAAAGGGTGGAAATTCTAAGAGAGCGGAACCAACGGGCCATCAACCACCTGACGACCGTATGCCCTCCTTCAGAGTGGAGGGAACGACCGCTACGTAGCGCTCTTCTCCCTCATGCCCTCAAGACCCTATCGGAGAGTCAAGACGTACAGATCGACGGGCTTTTCACACTGTACAGGCAAGTAGGTAAAACCTTGCACATGGATGGGCGGTACTCGGAAGCTGTCGTGTGCCTTGAAAAGTCGCATGTCTGGGCCGTGGGAAATCTCTCCGAGACAGACAAGGAGCGGCTCAAGATCCAACGCTGTCTCGCCAAATCATATCTAGAGATGTATCAACCAGAAAAGGCGATTGGTCTCCTCGAAGACTCTCTGGCGTCCCTGGAGCATGTGGTTGAGCGAGATAACGGAAGCATAATCGCCACAAAGTACTATCTTGCAAGGGCTTATAAACAGAGTGGTCAGGTACAAAGATCAATCGAGATACTGGAAGAACTGGCCACGATTGATGAAGAGATGATGGATGGGCTTGGGCTGAACTGGCAGGCGAATCATCCCGCATTACTAGTCATACTTGCAGGCGCATATTCGATGATCGATCAGTTTGACAAGGCCATCTGGATAATCAACAAGGCCCAAGGAATCGAAGAGAGGATCCTAACGGTAGACAATCCAGACAGGTTAGATACAGCCTGGCATCTCGCCGACATTCACCACCAGGCTGGGCAGACGACAAAGGCCATTGAGTTGCTCGAGGAGACACTGCCTTTGACGGAAAGAATCGTGGGATCGCATCACCCACGCACTTGGAGAGCAGCAATAACTCTAGGCTCGGCGTACATTAGCGAAGAACAGTATGGCAAAGCAATCCCAGTCCTTGAACAGGTCTTCGATCGCATGCGCAGGCACTACAATACCGACACCGTCGATTTCCAGAGAACGACGAACTATCTCGCAGTCGCATACGGGGAACAAGGGAATCTTGACAAGGCTATTGAACTCTTTGAACACGTCTTTGCTGTGAGACAAGAGAGGCTCGGCAGAGACCATGATGACACAATATGGACAGAGGAGAACCTTATGGTCGCGTATTCCAGAAACAAGCAGTACGAAAAGGCAGTGCCTTTATACGAGCATGTTCTAGCTGTTCGACGGAGCCGCCTCGGCGATGAGAAGGTGTCAGACCTGACATGGGACCTTGCAGTCGCCTACTTTCACTTGGACCAAGCACACAAGGCAGCTCCTTTATTCAAGCGTCTTCTCGAGATCAAGAGGACTCGGTACGGCGAGGATGATTCTGACATTGTATACTTGGAGCGGTGGCTGCAAGCATGCGACCTGGCGATGGAGAAGGAAGAAGGGCAGGGAAGGACTAAAGAGCCACTAGGGAATAGGAGTCCCGTGCATAAAGTTAAGGAAGAAGCTACAGAGATTTCGCGTGGATCATGAGTCAATCGGCAATCTAACAAGAGTCCCATGGAGTACAACTCGGTGGCCGCAGTCTCCGTCGCCGAAGCTTGCCAGGTCGCTTCCAGAATATTTCTAGAATATAAAGAATTCTTTACCCCGTTAATTCTACCTCCTTTGATATCCCAAATCATCAACACTGCGAAAAAAAAATGGGGTTCAAAGTCGTCATTGTTGGAGGCAGCGTGTCGGGCCTCTCCCTGGCCAACATGCTTGAGAAGTTCGACTATATTCTACTCGAAGCTCATTCCACCATCGCTCCCCAACTCGGTGCCAGCATCGGTCTCCTTCCGGGTGGCTTACGCATCTTGGATCAGCTCGGCTGCTATGACAAGATCCGGGCCCTGGCTGGCGATTGTAACTACCGCGCGAGCATGCGTCTGTTCTGTGGGAAATTCTGGGCTGATGGGAAGCAACCTACCTTTTCTGAGCGACTGGAGCATAGGTATTATTGCGCATGCATGGTGTTTGGAAGAGACTAATTGGCTGTGCAGAATCGGATATCCTCAGATCTTCATTGATCGACAGACATTACTTCAAGTCCTGTACAACAATCTTGAATTCAAGGACCGAGTATTGACACAAAAGCGCGTCACTCGAGTGGACACGCCTGAGGGACAAGTGAAAGTCCATACAACGGATGGATCGACTTATTCGGGAGATATTGTTGTAGGTGCCGATGGCGTTCACAGCGCGATTCGAGAGGAAATGTGGCGGCATGCCAATAAGTCCAACTCTGGACTCTTCAAACCAGACGAACTATCAGGTTAGTCACTCACAGCACTTCTGGACTGATAACCGTCTTACCCCATAATTTACAGGCCTCCAAACGGAATCCAAGTGTATTTTCGGCATCTCCAAAAGGCCGTCAGAGCTGTCCTCTAAGCCGCTCCAGATCAACGCATTCTTCAAGGATTGCAACTACATGATTCTTTCTGCCCCCGGGGATCGACTCTACTGGTTCCTGTTTACGGAGATGAACAAGGCATACGGAAAAAGCATTCCAAGATTCACCAAGGAAGATGAACTGCGCCTTGCAGAACAGCATTTCGCGGATCGAGTCACAGAAAGTACAACCTTCCAGGATATCTACGAGAACAGGCTGCACACTACACTTGTTTCTCTTGAGGATCATGTCTTTCCACGCTGGCATTTTCAGAGAATCATCACCATCGGTGACGCTGCCCACAAGGTAACACGATTCAAAATGCCACCGTTTTGATAGATGCTAAACATGCACAGGTCCATCCCATCAGCGCCCAGGGGGGTAATGGCACCATGGAAACTGCAGCCGTCCTCGTCAACACGCTCAGGCAGAAAATGAACAATCTCTCTTCCGACCAAAAACTCAGCAACGACGAGATAGAATCTGTTTTTGCCGACGTCCAAGCAAACCGCTTCAGTCGTGCCGTGGACGCCGTCAACCAAGGTCGTCGAACAACTGCTGCCTCGATCAAGGATACTTTTCTTTCTCGAATTTTTGTCGATCACTTCTTTCCTCTGTTTGGGCAGAGCATGATTATGCGCCTCATAATCAAGAACACCGAGACTGGACCTGTGATTAATGATCTTCCTGCACCAAAGAGGTATGAAGATGCTGTTGCGCGTCACATGGCCAAGGACTCCGAGAGCCACTGGATGTTGTGGAGTTTTGGATCGGCTGGAGTAGGGTTCGTCGCTCTGTTTATTTATCTCACATTGAGATCGTCGTGGTAGAACTTGAATTGGGTTGGGTTCTGAGAGCAGCGGATTTTTAGTTGAAACAGAAGAAGCATAGATAGACCTAGACAGTATTTAGAAGCACGTATAGATTATTTCTCTTTTCTTTAGCTTTGGAAGCTTGACTGGCTTTGAATATCAGTATCTCAACAAAGAACAGAAGGCCTAGCATAGGTAAGGATCCTTGGTAGTTGACATGTCTGGTTTTATTAACGGCTGCGAATGAGTTACCCTAAAACCCAAAGGTAGGAGTTGGCCTCCGCGCATCCTGCTATAAAGGCCAACGTTGCGATGGATATGATGACTGGCCTAATCAGAACCTCTAACCGAGCCGTCGAATGAAGGATTCTCATGAACGGGGTGATTCTGGCTTGCTCATGCCCGGGCAGCTCATCCGGAGCGCAATGACTGATGCACAGGTTGCTTAGGTAAGGAGATATTCGTGTCGTTGAGTAGCCAAGAATTGATACGTTTCCACTCCACGTAGCAAAAGGTGCACTGCAAATTTAACCCAGCCCAAGAGGTGGTGTCTCAGTCGGGGCCGCCGTATGCGCCACGGCCCCACAATCCTCGTGCGCGCGTGCGGAACCTGCGGCCACCGAGCCGGCCCCGTTCATCATTCACCGGTATGACTCGCTCATTTCCCGGGGGCCGACTTCATCCACCTCCGAAAATTCCATCATACAAACTTCCATCATCGGGGGCCGACTTCTCCCTTACCGGGCCCACCGCGTGCTTCTTCCTACTGGAATGCCCCCCCAATACAGCTGTATGGTTGTTCAAACCCGCGTCCCAGTCAAATCATGGAACCCGATACGTGTGATGAGAGGCTGGAAGCGTCGCCGCAACATACCCTCCGACGAGCTGTAAGTCCCCCCGTTTGGTAGGATTCAGTGCCACGTTCTTTGCAGCTAACCAATGTCTATAGTGTGACCCTTGTCGTGCGAGAAAGGTATGCAGGGCATACACTCCCGGGTACTGGATGGGGAGTATCCAAGGCTAACGTCATGTTGACCTAGATCCGCTGCAACAGAGAGGACCCATGCTCTCGCTGCGTAACTACCAAGATTGAATGCACCCATAGCGACAAAGTGCCGAGAGAGAAACGTACTCGGATTCTCTTGACGCCGCAGTAGTACGTTCTTTGCCTCACCACTCCCTCATGCGTTCCTTAGCTGGCCTTGTATGGCTCGTGACACGTTATCTTCTACCTTTTATCACGGGCATCCTCTGATTTACTCGACTTAGTGAGAAGAAGATTGACCGCATCGACGGCCAGCTACAAGCAGTCATTGGTCTCCTGAAAGACCTCAAAACGAATCCCCCATCTGGTAATCCCCAAGCAGCCCGCCACACATCCTGTGAGCCGAGTCCTGGAAACTACACTACCCCTTCAACATCTGCTGTCATCGAAGGAGACTCATCTCTGGCCGCCCATTGCGCTTTTGCAAATGATTTTGTGCAACAGGCCGCTGGGGCGGAGCCTCTCCCGAGTTCCTCCGCTTTGGATATGCAAGAGACGTTGGAGGCGCTTTCTCGTGTTGTTGACGCTTTGAAGTTACCGACTGTTTCTGATGAGATGGCCTATCCTCATGCTCGGCCGGTACAACGTCCTAATATTGGTGGAAGGGAGTTGCCTCCCTTTCAGAATGCTCTCACGGTGATCCGCCTTGCGAAAGGTAGTGTATCCTACCCCCACATTCTCCTGCAGTAATACAAGCTCACACCTTCCGGGATCAGCTGCCCGCCTCGCAGGATCAGGCTGGATATACGAGTTCATTGCCGTACGGCAATTTTCGGAAATATGTCTCAGCGTCTACTTTTCTGATGACTACTCTGAGACAGACGTCATCATCGTCAACGCTGGCCTTCATTCACTCTTCTGGGACTACAGCAATCATGTCCCCGTAGAAGAGAAGAGTACTTATCTTGATTATGCCCATTTGTGTCGTGAAAATCTCGAGACGGCCCTTGCCAACTTGCCGCTGCAATTGCCTGCGTCGTCAGATTACATCGTCGCCCTCCTCTTTGGTGTAAGTAACCCCCCGCTCCAACCTGAAAGAGAGACACCGGTAACAATTACACCCACAGGCTTGGCATGCAATCGAACTCTCGAAACCCTCCTTGTCATGGACGCTATGCTCCAAGGCGTCCGAGCTATGCCACACATTAGGGTATCACCGAGCCACATCCATGCAAACCGATGCACCAGAAGAGATACAGTTTAAGAACTTTCTATTTTGGAGTCTATACTTTATCGAAAAATGCCTCTCCCTTCGTCTCGGTCGGCCATCAACAATTGCCGACTGGGATATTACGATAAGCCGGCCCTCGACGACAGACAACCACCAGCAGGCTGTCATGGCCTACTTTGCCTTATGGATCGAGTCTGCACGGTGTCAGGGGAACATTTATGAACTTCTCTACAGTGCAGACTCGATGAACCAACCTTCTGATATCAGACAAGCCCGGGTTGATCTTCTCGTGTCTGACTTGGCCAATCTCCACAAGGTGACGCAGGAGGTCAATGTAAGCGAGAAACTATGTAGTGGACTAACAGTCGTCATGCTAAAAATTTGGTACAGGAAAAATGGATAAAAACGGCCAAGGAGAACTCAGGGGAAGACTTGATGGATTTTTATTACATCTCCGATGATGTTCTACGCCTCTCACTCCTCACTTTGATCTACCGAGCGGCTCCACGAGAATCCGGTACATCGACAACCTTTAGCTCTTCCTGTCTGGATGCTGCTAGAGCTACATTGGCGAGACACCAAGACTGTATAACTGTCGTTAATAAGTCTGGCGGGACTTACCTCTCCACTTACGTGCACTGGTAAGCTCCAATCAATCACTTGATCAGTCGCCGAGGCCGGCCAATATCGGATACTAACCCACCCGCTTGTCTAGGACCCTCCTGTTCTCCCCCTTTATTCCCTTCATCATCCTATTCTGCCACATAATCGAAGCCCGAGACCAAACCGACCTTGACCGCCTCGGCAATTTCGTTGCCTCAATCCAACCAGCTGCCGATATATCCGAAGCCGCTGCCAAACTCCATCGCCTCTTCCAAGTCCTCCACAGCGTCGCCCTCCGCTACCTCGAGCTCCATGCTTCAACACCTGACGATGACCAAGCAGAAGCTAGCGGCGAGATAGACAGATACCTCGCGGCCTTGGGTCTACCATCACCAGCAGGACAGGCGCTGCAAAGGAGCTTTGTGCAAAGCATGGGCTCTGATTTTTCTCAAGGAGGGTTGGATATGGCTGGAGATGGGCAGGGTTTGGTCAATCCTATGATGCCTGTAAGGAACGGGGCTGACTTGGATCATTGGTTGTATAATAATCAGGCTATGTGGGCGTTGATGGAGAAGCCTGATTTTCTGCCACCGCGTCCGAGTTAGTTGATGGCAAGCCAGGATTTCTTGGTTGATGCGTCTGTTCTTGGGCACGGTGTGTGAGGGCTTATAGGGTATTGCTTTTATAGGTAACGGTTAATGATGAGGATGAGGGACAGGGACCCGTAAAATGGAATTAAAAGTCAATTCGGCAAAGAAATAGAGGCGGCATCAGCAAAGAACCGTGAGCTTGACATCAGGAAAATGAACATAACGTGATGGACTGACACATGGTCCAAGTGAAGACCCAAAACACAAGAAAAGAGGAAGTGACATTGGGCCAATGACTTTGTAGACGAAATGTATAAACACTGGCCGGTGGCATTTAATTAAAACTTCCAAAGGGAAGGGATGCAAATCAAGACGATGATTGCCATCTACTATCTGATTTTTTTCCAGCAGGCTCCTATGTAGAAGGTTTTTAGATATCCGGCCGTTCGTTTCTCATTCCAACCAGAATCATCTAGCGGCGGCGTCCACGGCGTCCCTGCTTTCGTCGAGTCGAATCGGAAGGAATAGGAGTAACGTCTTCGATTCGACCGATCTTCATGCCGGCACGGGCGAGGGCACGAAGAGCAGCCTGGCCGCCAGGACCAGGAGTCATTCTACCATTACCTGCACGAATACCGAATTAGTTTATCAGTGTACAAATTCGTGTTGGTGAGAGACATACCGCCGGTGCCTCGAAGTTTGATGTGCAGGGCATTGATACCCTTCTCCTTGCACCGGGCAGCAGCATCCTGGGCAGCCAACATTGCAGCATAAGGAGAGGATTCGTCTCGGTCTGCCTTGACCTTCATTCCACCCGTCACACGAGCGATTGTCTCACGGCCGCTGTAAAAAATAGTGTCAGCCATGTCTCGGTCATGGCCCTTCGCTGGGCCCTCAATTTCGGGAGGAACGAACCTCAGGTCGGTGATATGGACAAAGGTATCGTTGAAAGATGCAAAGATACGAGCAACTCCGAATACAAGCTCTTGAAACAGGAATTAGATCATAATTCAAGACAAACACCGCTGTTGTTGATCATACCATTGTTGGCCGGGCCCAAGGACAAGATCTCCTTGGGCTCGGCCGTCTTCTTAGCAGACGCTTTCTTCGAAGACATTCTGAATTTGACTGTGACCTCTCGCTCTGGTGTTTAGGAGAGAAGTGTCCAGTAATCTAAAGCTGCCTTTGTCGAAAATAAAGGATGCTCATTAAATGCATTCAACAAGACAGGTGGTCCACCCGCAAGGGAAAAAGTCGGTAACATCCGGATCAAACCCTAAGAAACGGACGATTATAGCATCGGTAAATTCGGTCTGCCGAAAGAGTCAGACCGGAGGCGGCATTGATGGCGGCTCGGTGGCCGCGAGTCCCGACGCCGAACTCGTGTTATATTGGAGATGGTTGACCCGACATGCCACCTTTTGGAGGTTACTTTTCCCTGAGTCAGGCACAATACTTGGCTCCATTATTCAAGTGTCTTCTTGAGGTCAAGAGGAGTCGTCAGTAAGGATGGTCTTGACGTTGTATGTTTGGAACCGTGGATGTAGGCATGCAGCGTGGACATGGAGAAGCAAGAAGCGTGCATAGACTATGAAAAGGACATGTAGTGATTTCACCGCTCTTCGTGTAAAGGAGAGTAGGACTAGGATTATCAATTGGCTCTTTTCGAAGAGCCCATCCAACAACGAGCTACTCGCCTTTCAGGCACATCTAAGCTGTTCATTCAACCCACACCAACACTAGTACCCGTGACCCAAAGAAGTGCAGATGCACGTCCAGTAGGGCACATTTGCCAACCTACACGCCACAAATCTAGGACTTTCTTACCAGGACTGACGTTTGGGTTCAGGACTTGATGGCTTAGTCAACTTGACATGCACCCCATTTATTCATTGGCTCGTGGTCTGAGAATGACGATCATTTTGTTCCCCTCATCACCTCCCAGTATCCCACTCACCCTGACCTCGACGACAAGTTGCACAAACTCGTGGTTTTAAAAAAGAATCAGTCCCTACTTGGTGAGTCTATTTATACCTCGATTTACACTTGGGAATACAGAATTTGAACTGACTGCATTAGGATCTATCCAGAGTAAAAATGAGCAATAATCCATCCGGTACAGATGTCGAGCCCAAGGACACGGTTCCTCCATCGGAACAGCCTAGCTTGGGACCTCATGCCAATGTCCAAGAGTCAACCAGCCAGTCACAGCCAACTCCCAGTGGCTCTCGACAAGCTGAAACCTCTCCTCCATCCAGCGGGGAACTCAAGTACCTCATAGTCGAAGACAATATGATAAACAGAAAGGTCATGGAAAAGCTTCTAAACAAGCTAGGCCTAGAAGGACAATTCCACATGGCGGAAAACGGTCAAGAAGGCGTCGACGCATACAAAAAGAATCCACAACAATGCAGATTCATCTTTATGGACATAGCTATGCCCATCAAGGGCGGCATGGAGGCTTCCAAGGAGATTCGAGACTACGAGAGTGAACATGGCCTTTCCCCTGCTGTCATCCTCGGCATGCACCCTCAGACGGCTGCCGCTGAGGTTGAGAGGTTTAAGAATGAGTTTGGGATGGATGGGGTGATTGAGAAGCCTGTTCGTACAGATATGTTGAAGTTTGTTCTTGACAAGTGGCCTGTATGAGTTGAGGGTATTCAGATTTCTTGAGAGGTAATCGTTGGAGTTCTTTTGAAATTCTTTGATTGGGTCTACTTGTTTAAAATGAATCACAAGCTTTTAGTACACATCGACAGCTCTCTTACCAGTGAACTCTTGTCGTGTCTCATTCATCACTCTCACCTACACCATTGTTGCCAGAATCCGACTTGTATCGGCATTCACCAACTGACATTTTCGGCTAGCCTACCACGCGTCGCGATCTGGATCATCAAAGATGGCTTTTTCCGGCGACACTCGATAGTTTACGCCAGCTTCGTCGATCCCGCACTACCCCTGAGTGGTGCTCCTGACTGGAACGTGAAGCATTCTAGCCATTGACACTATAAAAATAATACTTTGTGGCACCGGGGTCTCCATGTGTGTCTCGGCCCCTGCCGGTTCCTGGATCAGGGTCCTTGGCAGGGCGAGACATGTCAAGGACTGTGATGCCGACCACCCGTGATACTTTTTAAGAATTTTTTGCAAGTTGACGGTTCCTGAATTGCCTTCAGGGCCAGTGGCCGATGGTTCCTGGGTGGCGATTTTGAGCATGCCACCATCGTCAAATCCTGGGCAGATTGGTATGTGTCGAGGAGTTAAAACGATGCCGAAAACATATAATAACGACCATCCGTCATTATTCGCCTTCTTCACTCTCACCAACAACTCACTCTTCAGCTTCTCTTTACATATAAACCCCACCAAGAGCCCTCATCGAGGTCTTCCTCACTTCACTCCTCTCAAGCTATCAACACTTCACCATGATCTTCTCTCTTCAACTCGTCACCATCGCCCTCGCGGCCACCGTTGCTGCCCGTCCTGGAGACTGGGACAAAAACAGAAAGCCCGGCCCCAACCCACCAAGCAGATCTACTACTACTGCTGTCACCACCACCACAGCCGTCGTCACCACAACTACAAACCCACCCCAACCTTCCTCACCATCATCCAAATTCTTCCCCTTCTGGCCCTTCCGGGGCCCCAACAACAATAACAACAAATGCTGGAGTGACTTTAAAGACTGCCGTCGAAACCCCGACTCTGGATCTGGAGCATGTGTGTCAAGCTACGCCGCTTGCATCGGAACTCGAGCTAGTTCCCGCATGCCAGCCACATCTATCACCTCAGCTCCAGGAGGAATGCCAACATTCAGCCTGCCCCACCCGATTTCGCACCTTGGCAAGCATCATGGTCGTGTGAGGAAGTGTAACGAGGCTTATTGGGCTTGTCGTGCGCAGTCTGGAGCGAAGCAGTCGAACTGCACTTCGGATCTATCTACTTGTCTGGCAAACATTGGTAGTTCGGCTACTTCTACTGGCGTGCCTCCCAGCTCTACTGGTTCGGCTACTGCTTCGGCGACTAGCACTACGGTCGCTGCTAATCCTACCGGTCAAGACGACGATGACGACGACGATGATGATGACGATGACTCGTCCCCTTCCAACGCCACTAACTAAGTGTCTTGACAAATCGATGCACCCTGTCATGGCTCAGGGTTGAAGGGCATCCAGCAAAGGCCTTGGTTTCATTTCTTTCTGGTACCTCGATTTTTCTGTACAGTACTTCTTTGGTTATTTCGCCGTCGATTTGCTGCTCTTTGGCGTTGAAGGTGGTGTTTCGTCGGGGAAGGATTGTTGGAGTTTGTGTGTTGGCTTGTGATTTCGTCTTTTCCCAATTGGTCATACTGTTTTCTCAGTTCAGTTTTGATACATCTTTTCATTTTAAGGCTTGTTTGGGCTTGTTCTGTACTTTATAGGTTGTGGAATATATTTCTAGACCGTATCCCTTACCATACTGCATAACACATTGCTCCGTGACACTATGTACAAACATAATTGTCGCATAACTTAAGACGAAACTGAAGCCTCTGAAAAGCTTCAAGCTTCATGAAGCAAACCAACACCCTCTACCAATCCCTTACACAGACAGACTTGGCTCTGTAGACATCAGTTACCCTGCCGCGTGCCCGCTGTGATCGAGGGGGATCAAGGACCGCCAGCACGACCAGACTTGTCCCAGTATTCATCCCCCTGCGAGCGACAGGTTCCAATGACACAATAGTATCCACCGCCGCGGTTCTGCTCGTTAGGGGAGAAGAGAATGTATGGGCCGCGAGCAGTGTACGAACCCCCGCATGAGTTTCGTGCGGTCTCACGGACAGTATCTAGGCAAGATTAGGTCTAGCTGGCACCTATTTTCGTTCATTATGTGTACTTACAAGCCGTGTGAGCGGTGTTGTACCAGATGCACGCCGTTTCTCCCTTGCCAGCATTGCAGGAATAGGAGTTGCCCGTGGTCCAACTTTCCGACACGCTGAAGCCTCCCGAGATCCATGGCACGCCACTGAAATCGGAGCTCCATCCGATTGTGAAGGACTTGGACTGCATACTGCCGACCGAGCATGACTCAGCGGTGCCGCAGTTGATGGTTTCCTAATTAGACAAGGACGATCAGCCCAGTTCTAGACACATCACAACTATGTGTGGTTATCTTGTGTGTGTGGACGAGTATTGAGCAGAGCACTTACCGAGAGTTGTTTATGGAGATAGTTCTGATGCGGGTCGCCTGTAAACTGTTAGCCTGTAGCCCACAAAGAGTGAAAAACAGGAGGCTACCATCATCGACCAGGTTAATGGTGGTGTACCAGGAACAAAGCTGCCTCTCATCATTCTGGTGCATATCTCGTCTGTGAGCAGAGTGCAACTCATGAGAGAGACCGCGGGCCTCCAGAGCACGGAAAGTAGCCTGCGATTCCTCATCCTTGAAACAGTCCGTGGCGTTACCCTTGGCACTGTCTGGAGTACCAGGCCACTTCACGTCAGAACACTGAACCAGGGAGTATTTGGCATTGAACGTCTTGGAGCACGAAGGGCCGCCTGAGAACTCAGACTTTGAGTGGACTTTATAGTTTGCATCACCGACGGTAAAGTTTCCATTGCCGTCTTTGTCGACATCTGAGAAGTCGATGGGGGAATCGGCCTCAAGGGTGCTGCCGCAAGATCCAGCAAGTAGGGTGCCTTTCTTTAGGTCAAGGGCGCTCACAGAAGTGAGACCAGAGTCCTTCTCGAGGCGCCAAACAAGTTGGACGTCGATGGCCGCATTCGCAGCCCCAAAGGCTGCAAGGAAGGAGATAAAGCGCATGGCACAAGTTTCAAGGAAGAGGAGTTGATTTGGGTTGAGGCAGAAGGCTCAATGAAAGAAGGAGTGAATGTCTGATGGATGAGTGGAGGAGTGAGGTGCGGACCACTTGAGACTATATAGTAAAGGAGAAAGGCGCATAAATCGATACAATCGCAGGCCAGTCAGTTCGCCTGCTGTGATACTATCAGGTTTCTGTCATCTCACAAGACCTTTATCCCGCTGCCTAAAATGCATGCATAACCACGATCCCTCATTAAATCCTCCGATTCCTCCTTCGCAAGTTATCAGGCGAGAGACAAGGGATATGATTCGGTGGTTCAGGGATCTTGGTGCAAGGACCTTTACAGTCTCTGATGAGATGTTGCACAGTCGATATGTGAAACAGGACTGTATATTGACGGTCCGAAACTGGTAACATCATTCTGTCAGGGATATCGGCGATCATCCGAATGATGCCCTTGTTCCGCATGGTACAGGTACAGATAGAAATGGCGGCTGATCCGACGTTTCCAATGAAAATGACTGAAATCTCCTCTTCGTGTCTCAGCTATATGAGGGACGGCATGCTTGATCACCTTCTAACATGTGACCTAGCAGGACAAGGAACGGCGAGCAAATCTTGAGAAAAAGATATTTATCATGGTTAAGCCATAGGGGCAAATAAGATGAAAGTAGTTTGTCATTGCGAGTTGGGGCCATGGGCAAAGGGTATCGATCGAACAACAGTAGAATTCCGTGTGACACTGGTAACTGTTAGGTGACGCTGACGATCCTGTACATGGTAAGCTTATGGCCTCTGTGCACAACAACGGTGACGACATGCTTGAGTAACGACAGTGACGAATTCTAAACGATAAATTTCAGCTCTCCCGATGCAGGAGGTGGTTTCAAGTGAGAAGATTAGAAGCGCAGCGAGTTGCCTCATTAGTCTTGAGTCAGCAGATTTATATAGGGTTATCTGATGTCATTGGCCTGGTGTGAAAGAGGTGATTATTTGTTGATAGAAGGAGGAGTCTCATAAGATGATTCAAAAATAATTTATCGAGAATTTATAAAGTATTAATAATTCTGATACTATTTTTGCTTAATTCTCAAGTCCATCTCCCTAATATTCGACGTATCCCCTTAATACTTGGATGTTTTCTAAATCTTCACCTTATGCAACGTCGGAGCTTCCGAGCTGCTGTTAAACACGAAACAGATCTAGAACCCTTAGTGTGCGCAGGTGTTGATATAGTGTCGTAAGCAATCGCAGAGGCTGATGCTTACCTCGTAACAGCCAAGGTTGCATGGTGAGCTCATGACTGGCCTACATCTGATCTCACAGAAGTGGGACAGTCATTGGAAACACTGGGTACCTAGCCAGCTGTTACCCAGATGTTCAGCTCACTATCTAGTTAGAGAACACTCTCAGTGTGCCCAAGGGATAGCGAAGAGCGATGTTAAGGTGGGCGGGGAAGATGGTGATTGGGCAGTCGGCCGAACATATTGCAGACGTCCAGACCTTGCAGGTCTCGAGCATATCAGCCAAACTGGGGATGGCAATCAATGATTTGGGTCAATATGAAGCCATCAATCGTCCCAGAAGATGTCGCTGTGTCTGCTGACGACGATGGTCTAGTCTTGATTCGATGGTGAATTCCGTGGACCTGATTCGTCTGTGGAAGTCGAAATCCTTCAACGTGGATCGCATCTTTGTGGACCCAGAGAGATGGGAACCGTCCCTAACAGATATGTTACATATACCCACCTACATTAGGTAGTACGACTCTTGTCCGTTTTTGTCAGTGTTCTTGCTCGTTGGCGGACATGACCCCCTCTCAAGCCATTGATGGATGAGAAGGCGGCATCCGCGCGGCCTTTCCGTCTAATCCCAAGGTTGGGACATGGCTGTCATCCATGAGGGAGGGGGTTTGATTTTCCCTTCTTCAATCACCATCACCATCATCGAGCTGTCTCTGGTACGCTTTAACCGCCTGTTTCATCATGTTCTATTTGTCGTTGAGAGTATGAGCTTGCTAACGGTTGATTGTCTCCAGAACCATACCACCAACCCTGCTGTTTTCGTAAGTCTCATCCCACTCCCAATCATCTTCATTCATGCGACAGAGACACTGACACAAGTCTTTGCAAACGTTAGAAAACCATCTTTCCAAACTTTGTAAGTCATTCACACCCACTGTTGTGCTGTCGCGCAGATGGCCTCTTGCAAGTACTGTCAGGCTAATCATCCATCTCTCTAGCCATACAAACCACAACGTAAGGCCCAGCCCCCTTACCGATCCCATTGCCGTTGTGCGTATCGCTAACGCCATCGGCGCAGCATGCCCAAGAAGCAGAGCGTATGTCACCCACAGCCTATCCTTGTCCTTGCCCCTACCATATCTTTATCCCGTCACGGATCATGCATTCTCGGGACCTTTCACTGACACTGCTCTAGTCCCACAAGTCGACCAAGTCGACCAAGGCCAAGCCGCTGGTATGTTTCAATTGCCCTTTGGTATATCGTACATGCACACAGATGCTGACGCTCTTTCTCACAGCCCTTCACCGCAGAAGTAAGAACAAACTCCATCCCCTGCGCTCAAGTATTTGCACAGGTGCTGACCTTGTTTCCGTTAGTACTGCGTAGAAAAGAAGGAGGTGACTACAACCCCAGTCACACATTGATCTCCGTAACTGACATGTACCCAGGCTCTCCTCGCCAAGGCCCATGTACGAATCGATACCGTTCTTCCTTGAAGTCAATACGCTGACATAGGTATTAATATAGGAGGCCGCGGCCGAATCCAAGGTACCTTCATACTCACCCACTCATTCTTCCGTTACTTACCAATGCTTCACAGCGACTTCACGCGATGTCGATGGTAAGCATACCTCCGTTCGCTGGGCCACCACACCAACAAAATGCTAACACCCTGGATAGAAACTCGCCGACGACGCTGCCGTGAGTAACTGATCGCTCACACTTGTCATAAGATCCGCTACTAATGGTGACCTGTGACTAGATCTGGGCTGTTCGCGCGGAAGTTAGTTTCTGGTCCAGCAGGGGTGACAGGGCAGGTTCGCTAACTGTACCAGGAGTGCCTTGAGGCCGAGTCCTCCAAGGGGGGCGTCATGGTACGTTTGTTTACGAACTCCTTTACTCTAAGGTGCCTTGCTTATGTAGGTAGAAGAAGGAGCCCGAGGTCAAGGAGGAGCCCGAGGCCTAAATGGCCATGAAACACGTGAGCCAAACAGGTCCCACCCCGACAAACTACTGAAGTTGAAGGCTAACTGAGTAAATGTGATGCTGAAGAAATGGTACCATGAATAGGATCCTGTGAGTATCCCATCCTCAATTTCTTTGATGTGTCTGGATAACTAACATTGGTAGAAGATAAACAAGAATCGCGGCTGGGCTTGGCCCATTGTCAATTGCCATGCTTCCCTTGACTGAGTTGTGAGATTTTGCAAATGTGTTCTTTGTTATAGTTGAAGCCCGGCCCTCGATGGGATAACTGAGCCAGAAGATGGATGCACATGGATGGAAGCTGCCGATGTGAACGGCTAGATGTGTACACACGAGCATCGTTACCGCGCTGTTTAATAATGGGTGAAAGCTTATGAAATATATCACGATTACACCAAGGCGTCTCTTCCTAGCACCACTTTGTGACATTGATATATTGGTTTAGGGGCTGAATGACGCCGTGCTATAAGGCAGTGTCGCAAGCAAGCACTCCTACCAACACTACTAATGAACTTAGTATCTCATACTCCTCGCATTGATCCCAGATTTCATCGCGAACGTGGTTGACAAGATCGATCGAGCTCATCCCAACCCTCTCCGAGACTCTTTCAACATACTTTCCGTTCACCTTCTCGATCTCAATCCAGCCTTCTTCGCGATATGTGTTAACCGGGATCAACCGCCGGCCGTTCAAATGGAAAGCCACATTTTCATCCCCTCGGGATGTAGGTTTCTGCCCAACAGCCGCGCTATCTCTTCGCCTTAGCGTGTAGTCGACGATCCAGATGTTAACCCCATGACACTCCCAGCCAGCATCCATGGCCATTTTAAAGATATTATCTTTGATGTCATACCCCCATTCTGGGTTGTATTCTAAAGCGATGTTTTGAATCCCTCCAAAGCCACGGATCCACGATCCAAGCTGAACGTCACGAGGGAGTTTGGACCAGTCGATTGTCTCTAGGTTCTGAGGTCGAATAATAAAGAGGTCTTTGTGGGGGAAAACAGTAAAGTAGTATGGATGCTCATTGTGACGCGCAAAGTAGCTTGTGTCAGGCATATCCATCCTCACCTTTACCCAGTCTGAGCCCAATGGCAGGCCGTCTTTCAACGAAGACTTCCACTTGTTGCAATTGAAATTGCGCTTCATAACGAGCCTAGACTCTTTGCAAGCAGTCCATAACCCCCCATCGATGAGATATGTGGAAGGATTGTTGCGGTTCCGGGTGATGGATGACTTCTTGCTTTGTGGAGCGGCGAGGCGTGGATTACCAGGATCCTCAAGGTTGAAGACGTCAATGTTCTTGTCAACACCATCATCCGTTTTTGGAGTATAGACTTTGAATATGTGTACGCCTGGGACAGCAGGTCGAAGAGCGAAATTCCAGATCATGTCCCTCAGCTCCCAGGGGAGGTCGGAAAAGCGGTGAAATGTGCCGTCCATCTTGGGGTCTTGGAAAGCCGAGATAAGGATTGTTGATGATGATTACGGGAGAAACAATTGTTTGTTTACCTGAGGTAGGTTAACTTATTTATAATGCTCTTCACCGAAAAATGCTAAACAGAGTTCCCTGCCGGTTGAGTCACCAAATTTTGACTGATAGAGGGCTGAACCTTGAACTCCACGATCTTGGAGATTAAGTTTACCATCAAACTGCATGTCAAGCAAGAAACCAGATTTAGAAATAGGCGGGACGGCAGGACGATAAAGGGCATCTAACTCTTAAAAATTATAAGTAAATTTAAAATATGTTCTATAACACTTCCGGCTTCGCTAGTAGCTCATTAGCCCCTACTCTACTACCACAATTATGTGATGGCCGTTGAATCTTATGCCCACTCGAAAATATAGAAACCGACTGTGCCCAGGCTCGATTCTATCCTTTCCAACCCATCCCAGGTCCACGATGTCTGGCTCTCCCTGCGCGGGAGTGTGCAAAGCACCGCTATCTAAGCCACTTAATGGACTTTGAGGACATCCTTCCACTGCTTTTGACAGATGAAATCAGCCTTCTGGGACCCGGTAGTGGCGAAGTGACCAAGTGGCGTGCTTTGCAAGCCTTGGGTATGATTGGATCATTGTATTCGAGTCTAGGATCCGCCAGCCTATCTTTATATGTTGTCAACCAGGAGTTACGTTCTCTGAAGTGGTGCCAGGCAACATCGCAACCTGACGCATGGTACCAAACGCTGTCGGCAACCCGGGCCAAAGGTTTTGCCTGCATCGCGAGCATGGAGACTGGCGACCAGGATCTGGATCCCAGTATGCTCAAAGAGGTCATGGCATTGTCCGTTGGCGATTCCATCTATTCCCTATCCACACTGTTCTCGGACCCTCACACAGAACCACGACCTGTTCTCTCTAGCAACGTCTCTAACACCAAAGGCACCTATATCGTCCGTACATTTGGAAACCTGGGGAAGTACGGCATCTCTCTCCTCATTCCACCGCCGGAGCTCAAGATGAGGAAACTGGATTACGGCCAATGGAATGTCATCAATCATGACGTATGGGATGGCACCACGACCGACTCATTCGGGGAGACATCCCTCCACTTGTTCCTCACCGAATACCGAGTCCCCTACACCACCGACCATCGTGGCAATCGAGATATTCAAGCCTTTTTTCAGGAGGCTGGGCCCAGGAGGAGTCTTTCGCTAAGGATATTTCCTGTGTCGACAGCTGGTGCGAGCTTATGGATAAGCCGGACCGTCCTGGGCTTGTACGCAGCCGCGGAAATTGGCTTGGACGTCTCGCAGCAACTTCGATCAGTGTTCAGCTAAGTTGCAGGGTCGTGTTATTGCCTAACAATGAATGTTCTCAAGGTTGTTCTAAAGAAGGAAGTCTTATGAGAGAATGATTGGTAGAAGTGGGAGATGTTATTATATGGTAAGAATGACGGCACAGCTTAGAGAGCAGAGGGGCCTGACTTTGCAGTCTACTTATTAATAAATTAAGAGATAATAAAGATAAATAATAATATAATTATCTTTTAATACTATTAAATTACATTTAATAATTTTCTTTAAATTCTTAGACCTTAAATCTAATCATTTTACCCTAATAACCTTCAAGGGTTGGTGTTAACGTCGTCGGATTAGTCTCAATACCAGACCCCTAATCCTCCGAGGGAAAGTTGCGTAGCGTAGCGTTAACCACATCGTCTGCACCACGGCAAAAGATGAGCTTGGGCTCCTTGGCTGAAACATTTCCTTGCTTCCTCTCGACAATGTAGTCAACGCAAATAGCCACGACAGACTCGAAAAGCTCGGTGAACTCAACGTGGCCGCGTGTACACCACCCAACAATGATACCACTCCATTTCCTTTCCGCCAATAACTTTCTCAAATCTTCAAGATTGGCGCCGTTGACATCTAGATCGAAGCCAACGTTTGAGAAACGGGATGTGGTCGAGGAGGGGACCTTGGCGGGGTCCCATTGTTGCTCTAGAACTTCGGTGATGCTGTGTCCGACGAGGTGGCGGGCAAGGGAGATTGTGAGGACTGGGATAGTATCTGAGGGTGCCATGATACAAAGTGGTTTGTTGGAGGTGTAATATTATTGATGGTAGTTCCGAGTGAAGGGAGTGTTAGAAATGTGTGTGCCAAGTCTGATAGTGTTCAAGTTGATGCATTAAACACACTCCTCCAGTGTTTGAGCCTCATCTAAATATAAATATACAGTATTGAGATTAGAAATAATAACGTTATATGCTATATAAACGAATAATTACAAATCAGACAAACAGTGCTCAAGACACCGAGGCTTCTCAAGATGCCGAGGCTTCTGAAAGAACCCGAGCAGCAATCCGAAGAGCCCGATGACAAGATTAACATCCAATTGCACCACAATTCCACTGTAATGTCGCGTAAAAACATCGTTTCGTCCAAAGTTGCGCTGGAAGGTCCTAGGATGTGAGGGTGTCAACGTCATCGATGATGAGTGTTACATCTGCTTCGCACCCACACCACACATCCAGCCACCCACACTACACCATATGAGCCCATGTACAGTATTCCCATATCCCAACTCTCTAAGCAGCACAGGCAAGGCTGAAAACACCAGCAATGATACCGCCAACCGCAGGGATCCCACCAAGAACATCCTTCAAGGCCCCAGAAATGACGGCTGGACAATTAAAGTCGCTTGATCCCTTGCATTCCACAGACAATCTGTAATCCAGCTGGGCCGTGTTACTTCCATCATCCTTATTGAGGACAACTTGCTGGAAGTTGACACCTTTAGTGACGGGGAGAACCTGAGTCTCGCAGCTGGGTTGCCCCTGGCTGGTGCACAGGGGGTTGTCCTCAATGCTGACTTTGATATTGCTAACGTCGGCAGTCGCAGTAAGTGAAGTCGTAAGGACGTTGATCATGTAGTCTCGTTCATCAAGACTGTCGTAGTTTCCACTTCCAGTAACGGACCAGGTGCACTCGAGCTTGTCACCAAAGTCCTCAAACTGGACGACGAAAGGGCCGTTGTTGACGGTTGTTCCGGAATCACAACCAAACTGGGAGCATACCTGGCGGAGTGCATCCCCAACAATTTTGGCTCCATCGCCGGTGCTCAGGGGGATTAGGCTGCTGCCGACGGTGAGTTGAGCCGTCAGGCCGCGCTTGAAGAGGTTGGGAATGCTTGCTGCATTTGCAGCTCCGAGAAGAATGGGGATGACAATGACGTATGAGATCATGTTGGTGTGTTGAGTCGATTATAAGATGTATCAAAGAAGAGGTCTGTTGTTAAGATGAGAGGATGTTGAACTGAATGGTGCTGTTGAGATCCTGAGGGCCAGCCAGGCTCATTTTATCTCGCCCAAGGGAAGTTGAAGGCGGTTATGAAAACGGATGATTTGCATCTTCCAATTAAAAATAGCCATTCTACCTGAAACGATCTATACGAACAAGTTACGGATGATTAGTTACCCGAGGAGATGCTCGATCTTGTCTATCGGTTATCCCGACTTCAAGGCAACGAAATGGCACCATGCCCTACCTATTCCAATTCCAAAGCTTACTTCAGCACTAACAGGTTCAGCCGTTGTGTAGGTAGTCAACTCAATCGCACATGATATCATTGGCTCAATGCTTAGCTTCGGGAGGACGAGGAGTGTCCAACCCTAAATCCCCGAGTTCACGCGATAACCACATTTCCTCGGAAACCTCTTGAACTCGAATTACAAATTGTTAACCAACAGAAACCTCTCAAACTATCTTCCCGCACACCTCCGACAAACAGACCTGCTTCCCATCCTCTGCCTGCCGCAACCTGGTGTTGCGCACGTATGGTCCTGGCAGACTCCCCCCTGAGTTGCCAAGCTTACACAATCGGGGAAAGCGCAAATGTGATCGAGGCAGTACAAGGCTCGATAGCCATACGTGTTACTCTCACACCCCTCGACTTGACACTGGCGATGTTCATTGCATCTTCCAAGCAAAGTTGCCAGGGATACACATCCTGCAACACCACATGTATGATCATCGCAGAACGCTGGGCCAGTCCTAGCTTCGTTACAGTCCTCTTTCAAACATACGTGGACATCACAGTATCCAGCTCGGTAGCCTCGCGGGCATCTCTGATCATTCGTCGTGATCCATCCATTTCCTCTCTGGATACAGTTGGAGTTGAGACACTTGCAAAAGTCACAATAGCTGGACAACGAAGCGCGAAGTGTCACCGCGTAGCTGCAGGTATTTTCTTGGCAAATGACTGTTGACCGTCAGGTTAGAGGTTGTTCTTAGAGGTTCATGAGGTGAAGGAAGGGATTTTGAAGCTCACTTTCAGCCATTATGCTTGGCCTTGCTCGAGGCGCAGATGCTTAAAAGCCGGGTTTTGGTATTAAAGTGAAAGGTCTCCAAGAGATGTACGCTGAACAGCAATGAGGTTAAATATCTTTAAGTACACTGAACATGAGAATTGGTGTGGGAGCCATGTCCGCTTTATAGGCAGCCAGGTAGTAAAAGCACTACTTTCTACTTTGATGCCTTATCTTCCTGTTCCCCAATGAACTGATGCCTTTCTAAACGAGAGTGTCTATCCTTGATAACCTTGCAGTCCGGGCTGAGATATGATAGGATGAGAAGGGTGTCGAAGGTGTCAGACCATGTCGTGCGCATATGGGGTGTAGCCTTCAAGTAGATGATTGGCGTTCGCGTAGCAATACGTAAAGCAGGCTGTGAAAGTGCACCAACAAAGAGATGGGCTTGTGACCATCCGTAGACCTACGTGGCATCATGGGCCGAGGATGGCCTGGTAATTTTGCATTTCTCTTTTTGCTTCTGCCGTTCGCCCGACTAACGTACAAGAGAGTGACTAGGTAACTACGATTTGAAGGTACTTAGTAAAAGTCGTCATAAGCTATGTATTTGATATCAGATTGAAAACAGAAACACGGCCAAAAAGAAATAATCCATAACTTTTGCGCCAAGCTCCAATGCTAGATCTATGACCTCTTCTCAACTTCCTTCTTCAAATCCGCATTAAAACTCTCCCAATTATCTAAAGACTTCTTACTAAAGCTGCGCCCTGGTGCCATAAGAAACGCCAAAAGGCCAGTAAAGTCTTCCTTTTGCCTAAACGTCGTGCCACCTGGAGTCTTGGAGCTGGGCTGCCATGTAAACTCGTGTTTACCAGAGAATATGGGCCACAGATTTCCATGCCATTCAAAAGCGTCTGGTGAGTTTTGCTGTGATGGGATGGGTCAGTGACAGTTGTGAGCCGTCCTCAATTACCATACCAAGAGAGTTGGTGAGAACTTCATGGTTCCTAGGTCAACTTTAAGCTTGTCCTTTGGTCGTAACTCATCCGGCCTTTTTGATGAGTTGGATGACTCGACCTTCCATCCGTTCCATTCTTTATATCTTGAAAAGTCCAGGAACTGGTCTTCTTAGTATTCTGCTGGCCGAGAGGGTACTTCAGCTTACAACCGATCTGACAGTCTCGGGTGATGCCTGGATTTCAATCTCGGCGACCATAGTCTGAGTTTGGCCCATTTTGAAGATTCTTTATATACAAATGAGATGAGAATTAGAGAACCCGATGCTGGGTACCGAACCTGACCACATGTTGATATCTCCCCGCCTTTATACATGGCCCTCTCTCAAGATGTAAGACGGTGGCTTATGCAGCCGGGGCATAAATCAAGCCGAAAAAACGCCACCGAACTACCTGATTGGCTTAGACACGCCATCGAGAATTGGTTGTTCCGCTCCACTGGCTCTACTTCTAACAACCCTGGCTCAAAATGCACTGTAAGCTGAACAACGGGCAGAGACACCACGCTGGACGAATAGCAGTTGCTTGCAGGCCGGCTTTATCGGGAGTTGCTGACCACAGCGTCTCACTGGGAAAGCTAGACCAAATTGTTTTGCATTCGCGATAGGGCTCTATGCTCTCGGCCGAAATGAGAGATGGGGACCTGCCATAGCAGTCCAAGCTGACAGACACCCCTCTTCCACTGTGCAGGCCCTGGATGAATGTATTCATTGAAGAGTGTATCTTAGGGCCAACCGTCCGGGTGCGTCTTCGGACTTGAATGAATCCAGGATGTCATGGAATTGCATTGGCAGCAACATCAAGCTACTGTACTCCTTCGTCAAATCGCCGGCCTGCCATCCTATACCCCCTGCTCATCTTCATGGTGTCTCTCCCGAACCTCGCTTTCAACCAATCACATCATATCCGGTATGGTGTAGTGGCTAACATTTCGTGCTCTCATAACCTGAGGGAATAGTACCGCGGAGCCCAGGGTTCGATTCCCTGTACCGGAGACGCACTTTCTTTTTGCTTGTCGTGTTGTCATTTGG
>JABEEN010000372.1:0-34752 GCA_013363205.1 Fusarium tuaranense | reverse complement strand
TTTATATAATAATAAGAGTTATTATAATTTAAAAAGCTTATAGCTATAAAGCTAAGATATTACCTCTTTATTAATATTATAAGTATAAATATAGCCTAGGTTAATAGCCTATTTAAGTTACTTAAGTAGCTATAAGAGGTAGCCTAATATAGATAAAATTAAGAAAACTAAGGATAAATTATAGAAAATATATTACTAGAGCTTAAGGAGGGGGGTTAAGGTTTTTAAGAAGTTAAATTATATTAATAACTTAGCTTATCGGGAAGAGGAAGGTTTTAGTTATAAAGGTAGAAAATTTAGGTTATAGCTAATAAGATAAGTTAATAGGAGTTATATATTAGTTAAGGTAGCTTAGATATAGAATTTTAGTAGGTTATTAAACTAAATTAGCGTATATATTAACTTTAAACACGGAGGATTCCTATCGCGGAAACACCGTTTGCCCAAGATGCAACCTTTGGATATCGCAGTTCTAACCTCCGTGAGTACGTGGAGGAGAAGACTCTAGGTCGCATCTCAGCCAAGGACGTGGCTTCATTCAGCCTCGATACTATCCGGAACGGAGGGTCAGATACAGTCCTTCGGCAGATTCTCGAATTACCCAAAGGCGCTGTCGTCGTTGCAAATGCAGCTAACGATAACGATATCCACACAATTGTACTGGCAACTCTCCAGGCAGTCAAAAAGGGAAAGAAATTTGTCTACCGAACTGGGGCAGCATTCGTGTCCTCAAGGCTAGGAATCAGCCAGATTCCGCCCATCTCTGCCACCCAGCTGCAACTGCCTACTCGGCCAGGTGGACTCATCATTGCCGGTTCCTATGTTCCAAAAACAAATGCTCAGCTACAGGCGCTGATCAAATCGAGAGGCGAAAAGTTGGCTGTTGTGGAACTACAGGTCCAGGACTTGCTAGACTCTCCCAGTGCTGCGGCTGGAGCTATTCTATCCGCGGTTAAAAATGCTGAGCGAGAAGTCACACGGGGCTGCGATATTCTGGTCATGACTAGTCGCAAGTTGATCACAGGTTCTGATGAACAGTCGAGCCTGGCGATCGGGTCAGCCGTGGCCGCAGCTCTCGTTCAATTTCTGGTCCAGCTAAAGACCCGACCGCGATACGTCATTGCCAAAGGCGGAATCACCTCCTCAGATATGGCCACAAGGTGGCTTCGAATGAAACGGGCGCTTGTGGTAGGACAAGCGGCGGTGGGTGTTCCTCTGTGGAGATGCGATGAAGAGTCGTGCAAGTGGCCTGGACTGCCCTATGTCGTTTTCCCGGGAAATGTTGGCGGTGAGAATATGCTCTTAGAGCTTGTCGAGGATTGGGGAGTGTAGCAAGGTTGAGAGTCGCGCTTTAGATGCTCTTTATCAAGCAAACATGATCATTTTTCGTTGTCCAACGTTCGTCAGCAACGCATGATGCGCAATCTAGTCAAACCAGTGAGATTCGTACAAGATAATCTTGGACAAGTCAACATCTATTCTGTATATAATGGAGAAAAGACAGCCTAGGGTATCCATTATGTCTAGATTGGGAGCTACTATGTCCCCAGTTGAACCTCAAATTGCTCAACACTACGTACAGCAGGATCCCACCGCTTCGTCAACAACCGTAGGGATCAAGATACCCCGCCAAGTGTCGTCCAGTTTATTGCCTCTTAATCCATTATTGCCGAGTAACAACCGGGTCGTACGAGTCTTGGTGCCAGGATTGTACCCTCGGAAATGCCTCCTTCACCAGTGAAACTCGGTCTCCACCCCGGCCCCGAAATCTTGGTCAATGGCCGTAAGAAAAATTGCCAAGCAAAACAACAGCGCGAGCTCTGAGGGGTTATTCGTAAAAAACCTGATAGGCATAAAACACAAATTGGTAGAGGCGGGGCTATCGGAGGAAACGCCGGTGGCGGGAGGGGTCGAATCCTCCTTTCAACCAGGGTTAGCCCAGGGGGCTCCAAATCTTGGTGATGCTAAAACTTCTTTCTTGGCCAATCGTCTACTTAAGGCAAGCTATGCTCTGGCCTCCCGAACCTGCCTCCTGATCAATACACATCAATTCCATCACAAACTGCTATGGGAACTCTCAAGGTTGACACACCCAAGGCAAAGCCTCTGCCTCCTGGAGTTTACACTCCCGTCATCACCATCTACGATGGTTCGCCATCGCAGGCCGTTGACCTCGATGCCATGTACAAACACTGCCAACACCTTGTTCGTGCTGGTTGCCACGGCTTGGTGTATCTTGGCACAAACGGCGAAATGGCTATGCTCAATCACCAGGAGCGCATCGATATTGTGCAGATGGCCCGTCGGGCGGTCACAGACTTGGGAATACCGGACTACCCCATTGTAGCTGGGATATCAGCCCAGAGTGTCGCTGAGACGGTCCAGTATGCCAAAGAAGCCGCAGAAGCGGGAGCTGGTTGGGGTCTTTTACTCCCGCCCAGCTACTGGACAAAGGCGATCTCTTCGGATGTCCTTCTAGGCTTCTATCGAGACGTTGCCGATCAGAGCCCTATTCCAATTGTTATTTACAACGTATGATCCCCTGAAAGTTTCATCTCCGGTTGCATCAGTCGCTAAGGAATCTCAAAACAGTATCCTGGTGTTGTTTCTGGAGTTGACGTGGACTCTGACCAGATATGCGCCTTGGCTTCACATCCTAACATTGTTGCCGCAAAACTCACCTGTGGGCAAGTTGGAAAAGCAATTCGAGTCACATCGCGGTATGGACCCAAGCATATGGCCGTCTACGCAGGTAGCGTTGACTACCTAGTGCCGTCCCTCGTTGGCGGTGCCAGTGGCTGCGTCGTCGGAATGGGCAACGTGTTTCCCAAGACAGTTTCTCGACTCTACGACTACTGGAAAGCCGGCCGTATTGAAGAAGCAACGGCACTGCAAGAGAAAATTGCAGCGGCGGAGTGGGCGTGCAAGAAATCCCTGAATAATACCAAGTACGGGGCATGGTACTACATCGGGCAGCATCTTGGTTTGGAGGACGAGAACATGTTTATGATGCGGAAGCCATACTTGCCCCTGAGTGAGGCAGCGAAGAAGGGTGCCCTGGAAATGCTTGGGGCGTTGGAGCAGATTGAGAAGAGCATGGAGGGTCGGGAAGGCATTGTTCAGTGACATGCCCTGATACTGGAGAACCAACTGCAATTGTTGGCACTTCATCTCAACAGATAACTCCTCGTCTCCCCCGTTTCAATTTTGTCGCTTGTGAAATTCGACCCAGTTCAAGGACAATCTGCTTCGTTCAAGCAGCTCGTTCTGTTTGCTACTCAACCTTGCTGATGCATCCAGAGCCTAGACTCACATCCCATTAGTGCCCATAAGACTGCAAGCCGTATCTTGCCCCAATGTTATGTCATTAGCTATTAGCTGCTTCTCCCGGTCACATAGCCGCTAAGGCCTTAATATCGCGATACTTCGTTCTTAAGTGGATGATAGAGAGGGATGAAGTATCGCTGCTACTGAGAGTTCTGGTTGAACCCAACCCCCCTTTGTGACCTAATTGCAGCCTTGTGGGTACTCGTGGGATAGTCCTGCCCCAAGTGCCGGCCTCATGGAGCATCCCCAACATTGGTCGTCATGGTTTGCCCCATTTCCGACTCACCGAGGTTCCATCAGCCGACATAACTCAAGGCGACGATTGACCGTAGCGGCCTTTACTAACATCACCCTCCTCCCCCCTCGCCGGTTTGCGTCCCGAGATGGGTAAGGAGATCACGAGTTGTGGGAAGAGGCCCCATCTTTCCTCTAGCCTGCTCCCCGCTTCGGACGAGTCATGCGCAGATGGCTCGAACTGCCAAGACCGGACTTCTCTGCGTAGCGTGACCCACCCCCTCAATTCCCCATGGGGTTGGATGTGACTATGTGGAACCTTGCGAGGCAATAGAGGTGGGATAGATATATCAACAGTCCCTGATCGTTCGACAGAAGTCAACAACACAACCTCAGAATTCTTTATCGACATATTCGAGCATCTTTCGCGACCCTACCTGACATGGGAACTGTTCAAGCTCCATCCGGGCAGCAGCCCAATCCCACCGGCAAGTGCAGCGCTGAGATTGAACAGCTTGACCGGATTAATACGGCCGAAGGCGATGGCGATATTGTGAAGCCGACATATGACAAGGTGGACGAGTTTGGTGCCCACAAAAAGACCGACCCAAAGGAGATTGCACTCGTCCGCAAAATTGACATATTTTGCTTGGTATGTTTAACCCGCCGTAAGCAATGAATTGTGTTAACTGTCGCAGCCCATCCTCTGGTTGATGTACTTTTTCAACTTCCTCGACCGCAACGCTATCGCGAACGGGAAGCTCAACGGCTTGGCGAAGGACTTGGATCTGAAGGGAACAGAATTTAACACCTGCGTCTCCATCCTGTTCGTCGGTTATCTCTGCGGCCAAGTTCCTTCCAACATGATTTTGAGCAAAGTTCGGCCTTCTCTCTACATGTCCGGTATGCCACTTGTCGAGCGTTAACTGAGCTATGCAGCTGATATCATCATCCAGGCTTCATGGTTGCGTGGAGCATCATTACGCTTCTAACGTACAAGGTGACTACCTTTGAGACAATGCTCGTCTGTCGTTTCTTCCTGGGCATTACGGAGGCTCCTGTACGTTGCTCGGCCCTCATGGTTCAGGTTGCGGATGAAACTGATACGTATTGGCATGTAGTTCTATCCCGGCGCCATCTATGTTATGAGCATGCTCTACACTCGCAAAGAGATTGCTTCACGAATGTCCATCTTTTACACTGGAAACATGCTTGCCAGTGCATTCTCTGGACTTATTGCTGCGGGCGTGTTTTCAGGCCTGGACGGCGTTAACGGTCTTGCTGGCTGGCGATGGTAGGAATATCTCCGCAACATTTGTAGACCAGAGACGACAACTGACCACTGAGAGCTAGGCTTTTCATTATTCAGGGCGCCCTTTCTCTCGCTGTAGCCTTTCCAGCGTTCTACTTACTACCCGATAGTCCCCTTCAGACTCGGTGGCTTACGCAAGAACAGCGTGAGCTTGCACACAATCGCATCTTGATCGATACTACCAACCGCAGAGAGGAACCCACTTCAGTTTGGGCTGGACTTCGCCAGGCTGCTAGTGATTGGCGCACTTGGGCATTCTGCCTCATGGCCAACCTCCACTTGTCAACAAACGGCTTCAAGAACTTCCTGCCCACTGTGGTCAACACATTCGGCTTCAACACCACCACAACTCTCGCACTGACCTGCCCACCTTATATACTCTCCGGAATCGTAACTGTCCTCGTTTCTTGGAGCTCCGGACGGTATAACGAGCGAACTTGGCACATCACAGCATCCAAAATCGCGGCTATCGCAGGATTTACACTCAGCGTCTCCACACTTAATATTCCCGCCCGCTACGTTGGCATCATGATCTTTGTGGGAGCCACGTACGGTGTCAATAACCTGATCCTCGGATGGGCATCCAGTGTTCTCGGAGAGACGAACGAAAAGCGGGCAGTGGCCATCGCCATGGCCAATACGTTTGGCAACCTAGCCTCAGTTTATACGCCGTACCTGTGGCCGGACAGTGACGCCCCTCGATTTCTCAAGGCGATGGTTGCGAGCATCATGTTCTCGGTTGGAGTCATTATTTGCGCCATGGGTATGAAATGGTGGCTGAAGAAGGTGAACCGAAGGATGAGGGAGGATAATCCTGAGACCCAGAACTTCTTCGTGTACTAGATGACGACTACCTTTTGCTTTCGGCTGCAAGCTTGTGGCGTACATTCTTGATAATACTTTTAGGAAAGGAAGTGATAACCTGCATCCCGTGGAATAGCTGCCAAGGATGACCTTTCGATTATGAAGTATTCTTAACCCCGCTTCTTTGGACGACTCTCCGTGATCTTCATCATTACGCTAAAGGCACCCTCGAATTGAAACAGAACTATTCATTACAATAACATCCATATCTTCAAAAGTCATTGAAATCGCGAGAAACGCCTTCTCTTTTTCAATCAGGGCTCTCTCACGTCCTCAAGATAGATGAAGTCAACGTGAGATGCGAGCGACCAGACGGTACCAGTTGTAGGTGAGGATCGAGTCCCGTTATTCTCCCATCGTAGGGGAAATATGGCCCGTTTCCATGCTAATTATTCTCAAGTAGGCTTCTCTCTATATTGATGCATTAAGGGCTTGAGCATCGCACATCTTCTTATATATTCCTCCTTATGCAATGAGTTCTAAATATATTCTAACCTCTTAAATATGCCCACCGAAGGACAAAAATACAATTTACCTCTCGGACTGTAGAAAAGGGGTGTGCAACTATAATGATAATCTTATTATTTATATTAAAAGCTACTATAATTATAGCCTAGACGAGCCTTTTAATATTTGAAAAAAATATATTAAATAATACCTTATATATAAGATACCTAAAAGCTAATTATATTATAATAAAGCTTTAGCTAGGCTAAGCCTAATATAAGTAAATAATTAAAGTATAAAGAGAAGAAAAAGTAATATATAATATAATTTTTAGCGCAACTAGACTTTTAAATATAAGTAGCCCATAGTGCTAAGAGCATGCTTAGAAAGTAGGGCAAGAAAATTATATTGCCAGGGATAATAATTAAAGGCTTATGATAAGGATTCAGTTATAGTGCGTGCTGGCCATATAGTCTCTTACCAGCGGCGAGCGCTGGGTTTAGCACGAGGCACTGTCACGCCTGAGTGGACGTGTCAATGGGTTGCCCAGATTACCCTTAGGAGTTATGAGTTCGATCTGAGTTATAAGTTTATTATAGTAATTACTGCAAAAAGAAAGGCATTATCCAGGAAGAGGGCGGGACTTTGAGATGTCATTACAGGCTCTAAAGACCCAGCAAGATCGCGTTTCCAGCTTTAAATCCTGGCATACTCACTTTCTAAGAAAATAACATCATCATCTCCCATTCCAAGCTAGCAGCGGCCAACGTGAACCTGCCTCGACTCTACGCCAAGGAAGACCGCCTTCTGCGGTTGGTCGAGCCATCTACACGCAAAGAAATGATCTTCTTAACAGCGTGCTCCGCAGCAATCATGACAATAGCCTGCGTGTTTCCGGTCGGAAGATCGGGGTGAAAAGAGGCGTCAACGACGAACAGATTGTTAGTACCGTAAACCTTGGTGTCCAGGTCGACAACCGCAGAGCCACCATCGCGACCATCATCAGTGCCCATCTTGGCACTGCCTACCATGTGAATACCAGGTTGCACAGGTCCGGCAAGAACTGTCTCAGCAGTTGCATTGATGCCGCCAGAAAAGACAAGGGGGCTGGCAGGCTTACGAGCCATACCAAGGAGCTCATTGATGGCAAGTGTCCAGGCTTCCCGGTCGGTATCCGTGTTCAGCCAAGGAGTCTTTGTGAATATCGTGTTGCCCTCAGGACTGATAGACATGATCCCCCTGGAAGTCAGTCCGTGGCTCATGAGAAGCATCATTTGAACCGTATCGTTCTGGTTCGAGCTGCAATGGGACTGGAACATGATGTTGTGGCCATCAGAGGTGGTGATTCGCCGAAAGGTATCCAGGCGCTGGAACGACTGGGTCAGCACACCAGATCCGGCGTTGAAGAGCTCCTTGTCCGCTTCTGTCGGGCTGGCCAGCTGCTCAGTGCTGTACGTGGTAAGGCCACCGGGAACATTGAAGCTGATCCCGTAGCGGGAATGATCCTTGACGTCCTGGCCAACGGGAAGATCGATCCAGTCGCTCTCGGGCGGGAGTGTCACACCGGCGGTGCCCGACTTGACAATGTTGATCGACTCGGAGGGTCCGATACCCGAGTTGAAAAGGACGCGAGGAGTGGACATGACGCCCGCGGCGAGAAGGACGCTGCCTCCTTCCTTCAAGTTGATGATTTGACGGCCTTGGGCATTCTCAACTTCGACACCAGTCATGGTTGGCCCATCACGGAGGACCCGGATTACTTTGGTGTTGAGTTGGAGCTTGAACCGGGATGTCGACTGAGCCAAGGGTAGATAGGTATGAATGGGGCCAGATCGAAGACCGTTAGCGATCTAAACGGTTGTCAGTTATTCCTGGTGATTTCGTATGCACAATTTCCAGGCTTTTGATGATTGTGTAACGACTTACGTTAAGCGAAGGAGGGCCAAAAGTCCGGATCTTGTCATCTGGGCTTTCGATTCCATCGGCAAATGTCCAGCCGTTGTCCTCCAGCCATCCCTTCAAGACGTCAGAAGCTTCGGCGTCGTACCATTTGCCATCACCGGAAGGTGTAGTGGTACCGGAGTTTCTCGCATACAGTCGTGAGGCGGCGGGCGCGACATCCGACCATTTCCATCCCTCTGGCCACTCGTCATCGAAATCCCAGGTAGGGGGGTGGATGAATGCCATTCCATTGACGGATCCGCCTCCACCAAGCACGCACCCGGCGACGGCGGCGGTGTCCGTGCAGTATCCTTCGCCGTCGGTGGCGGAAGGTAGAGAGCTGAAGAGGCCAGGAACATCATAGTACGTCAAGCTCTGGTTCCAGGGAACAAGTCTGGTTCCGCCCGTGGATGCAGTGGAGGCCATGCCACGCTCGATGAGAAGAACGGAGCGGCCGGTCTCAGTTAGGCGTTGGGACGTGACAAGACCGGCGGGTCCACCGCCGACAACGATGTAGTCGTAAGTCGAGTTGGAGACGGGAACCGTGCCATTGCCAGGGTTCGGGGTACCGCCACCATCGCCGGGCGAGCCACCGGTGTTATCAGCCAGGGCAACCCATCTGGCGTAATCAGTTGATTGCGCAGCAGCAAGATCAATCTCGAACAGGCCGTAGCCGGCGGCATGGAAAGTCAGAGGAGAGGAGGGGTTTGAAGGGGAACTGACAGCCCCCGTGGCACGACCATAACCAAGAGTGGCGGGACTGGCATCAGTAGTAAAGGTGGTGCCATCGGTCTTGATACAGCCCTCGCAAAGGAACGTGTAGGTAAATGTCGTGCCGTCAAACGACGTGCCAGTCGGAATGACTTTCAGCGAAGCGGGCCCTGAATATGCGCCTGGGCTGGAATAGCCCGTGGACTGGCGCAACGAAGCGACAACCTGGCTTTCATGAGGCCATGCGACCACCATAAGGCTGTTGCTCATCCTGCCAGCGAGCGATACTCCGGCCCATCCTTGGGTGCCACTGGCGCTGATTCGACCAATGAAGTCCGTGGTTGGGTTCTCAGGAAGGGCGATACCGAAAGAGAACGCCTCGTAAGTGATTTGCTGATAGGTGATGCCCGTTTCCGGGTCGGTGAAAGCTGCAGACTGTTGAGCAACAGCGCTGCCAACAAGGCCGAGGCCGAGGGTGAGCGCTGAGAGAAAGCCGCTGCGCACCATTTTGGGCATAACTATGCGGTTGAAGACACCAATGAGAAACTGGAATCAGGGATACAGGAAACGAAGGATTAGATTGATCGCTGATCAGAGAGCAGTACTAACAGAAGTACTTCTATCATTGCGAGGGAAGTGGCGTGGTCTGATTTGCAATTAAAGCATTCAAAACTTCCGACAAGGCATGATCTCGGGGTACTGGCAATTCACGGAGAGGTTGTTCACTCCGAGGCCATGACATGAAACGAGGTAATTGGGGAGCCCTAATTGGCCACACGGACATCCTTGGGGATGCCCGGATGCGAGAGCGAGAGCGAGGGCCGACAGGGGATCGCGATCTAACTCCCTTGCTCAAGGAAGCCCCTGGCACTAGCCCAAAGGAGAAGGTCTTATAAGCGAGCCTTCCACTTGCCTGGAACGCTTCTAGCTTTAGTGAAGTCGGAAGGTAGTATTTGCCTGCTTGCCTTTTGTGCTATAACCATTTGGCAAACTCAGATGATGTTGAGAACTAGCGGGCATATCCGTCAGGAAGGAGATAGTCTTAGGGTGTGGAGTCATTCAATGGCACGTAATGCGAGGTATAGGTATTCATTTGGAGCGAGAGTGCGTCGAGCTAAAACGACAGCTTGGGGCTTGCGTAAGGACGTATATTAGTATTGCCAGTATGGAGAGTTCATACATGCTATGAACATTTGTTCATCCAGCAGCATTGCGTCCTCTGGCACTCGTTTCACAACCTCCCGATATCCCATCTGACCAGACTCTTTCTCTCTCAACATGAAACGCCCTCGTTAAGGATTAAAATGAACCCCAAACTCTAGATATATTAGATTTACCCGTTCTTCCCAAGTGTGGGATCGCGGTTTGATTTTACAAGTATATTATGAGGAAGCTATTTCTAGCTAGTGACTGTAGTCGGCAAACCAGCATAGTCGTCTAAAGCATGAAGGCTATCCAGACCGGACTGGATAAACAGGACATCTTCAGAATTGCCACTTCCAGGCTTAACTGCTTCAGAGTCGACCGCGCCTCACTCAGCCACTATACAGCAGATTACTTCTCTTGTAGCTTGCTGTGCTAGCCTTGAGGTTTGAACTCTCATGTCGAATCTCTCCACCTGGAACTCACAGTTTATTCTCCAGTTTGGAAGTCCAAATGCGTCTGTCAAGTACAAGACGGGGTCCTTTGCCTAAGGTGCTAGGCTAATATACATGGCGACTGATTGAAAAAGTAGCTTCTACAACGATTAGGCAAAAATATTGCGAGATGCACCTCCATCGTGAACCTGCTCGCTTCGGACAGGCTCGCCTACATGCCGGATGACGTCGTCAGGATTCGACTCGAAAAGGTGTGCAGCAGAGGCAAAGTTGCAAATAGCAACATGGCAATGAAGAGAAAGCATTTTGCAAACAAGAACAGGGTTTGCTTCGTTTGGTACTGGAATCAGGTCAGTATTTCTGATGGAAGATGATCGAAATAGGGAGGGGTCAAAGTATTTCCAGGCGGCCGAAGTGCAACGGAAGATTCTGTCAAGTCATGACCTCCTTAACAAACATCATTGGTGCTTTCTGTCGGGTCCAGGGATGCCAACCTACGATTTGACTTCATGTTCCTGTGGGGCTGATCCCGTCGCGGTCCAAGGCTATCTATAGAGTTTGACCGGCGGAATGACTGAGATCGGAAGGTGATGAGGCGCCGCTAGCCAAGGTGTAGCAGATCCTTTCCTAATTGCCAGATCTATATCTCGGTCACGCTTTCGGTCATGGCACGAATAGGGCTTTAGTACAAGTTTCAAATACACATATAACGTCGGTAGTTTAATTTAACCTTGTGGGGCCGTTGCTACATGGGACAGAAGTCGTACGTCAATATAGTCTGTTTTAAGCTTAATAGTATATGCATACCCGGAGATCCTTAACAGCAGATGCTCACCCAGAACGCGTCGCATTCCAAGGTCTCGACCAGTCACCGCCCTCCACCAATCCCTATGTTATACTATCTTTAGAAACGGGGCCCGTTCCTAGTTCAGGTTCAGGTTTAGGTTTTATTCCTACTCGGTTTTAGCCGCTATTCCCTAGTAGCTATGCCCGGTACGCGGGGTTTAGCTAATAGCTAGGGTCTAATACGATAGTTTCATCCTGTCCCTAATTAAATATTATCCCCTGTTGACGTAACCTATACTCAGACCCTTTCCGATAAATCACCCATTTCTTCAGGAGATTCAGCATGCCTTCGCCTTCGTCTCGAGGTACCAGTCTTCCGGCATCCTTAAATTCTACAAAGCAGAGCTTCCCCAGTACATCGCGCCAACTGCCCTGCCAGCCTAGAGACGAAGTATCCCTCACGGGTGATGACCTCCACTGCAGCCCTATCTTGCCACCCAAGGCCTCATCTAGGGAGGAGCTGGCAGGTCCAGGTGAGGCCATCCAGTCTCGAGCACCATAATATAGGAGGACGCGAATATCGTCATCTTCAAGTAGATGTCGGAGGTCTGAAAGGGAGGAGCCAGCTGTTTGCTCAAACAAGGTTTCTGTGAACATAATGTCGTTCCGATATCGTCGCGCCTCCTCGCCTAGCAATTTGGAGGCGAATGACTCGGCGAAGACAGTCGCATTGAGTGCATCGATTGGCGGTGTCAGGCAATCTGGGTATTTGCAACCCGCTGTACTTTTCGTGCGGTCAAACTCGTCTCGTTCAACAAGACTCGCGGCCCCGTATAAACCGAGGAGGCACTCTTTTCCAGCCGCCGCGCACAGCGCCTGATTACTGTCAGGTGATACAGACAGGCAGTCTTGTTGGCCCGTCTCACACTTGAATGCCTGGTCAGCTAGAGGACCTGCACAGAGAGACGAGTTGAAGATTGGCTCAATTCCGTATTGAGCCGTGCAACCCGTCTCGTACAGACCTCCAAGCTGTCGTGGTCCGTAGATAAGGCCATTTCCGATAATGACCGAACCCAGATTGATTTGATGAGGGCTCCTGATACTCGGTGGTAAATAATCGTTGTATTGTAGAATGCTCCGCGCGAGCTTGAAGAATAGACGTCCACCAAGGCCCTCGCCCGCTATGTGGACCTCGCGCGAAGCCAGGTGAGGGAATGCGACGTAGATTTGCTTCAGAGCCTTGATGAACTGCACTTCAAAGCCTGTCTGTTGCGTCTCGACTTGTTCATCATCTCTATAAGAGAATCCGAGGTCAACGGTTTGCTCGAGGAATATGACGTGCGCGGTTTCGGTCCAGCTGTTGGGGTTCCGTTGAAACTCAAAGTTTTCGCCGTCCACGATGCAGTCTCCATTTTCTAGGACGGAGGCGATCATACTTGATTCACCTGGCGATCCTTGGACCCAAACAATGACCGGCGTATCGGGGGTGTCCTTTCGCGCTTCTTGGTACCCTGTGATATAATGTTGGTTTTCGTCCAGGGCAAGGTGGAGAGGACTCTTGAATAGCACAAGGGCTTGACTTACAGTAAAATAGATGATCGGTATCGATATCGACCCATCCGGCATGACTGGGAGAGCCTCCGTCACAGAATGAATCAGCGGCGACATCGTGTATGCGAATTCCCAGCTTTGAATCAAACTCGGAGGGAATGTGATGAAACTGTGCCGACGCTGAGCAGCTCCAGAAGACTGGAATCACCAGTGACAATATCCCCAGTCTCTCTCTTGGACGCATCTCTGTGAATCAGCTACTGGCAGCTGACAACTGAAGACGAAACCGTAGTATGTGCTGCTGTAGAGCAGCTGAGACAATGGCAATGGCACAAGTCGAGTGCCCACGATCCGGATGACATGCAAAGGTGATGCAGATTGTCCACAGAACCCAGGAGCTTATCTCTCGATCTGACCATCGGCCCTTGTCTGCTGGTGGTGCTTCTAGACATAAGAGTGGAGTGGAAAGATCTCATCCGCGCACCCGATGCGGTTAGTCGCTCTCACAAAACCTGATGGTTGCCCGATTGGGTAACCTAAGCAGATAGAGAGCAGTGAAGCAAACGGAGATAAGACCCTGCATCGGCATTCTCGGTGCCTCGGGGTATGCGGAAAAGAGACTGTCACAGTAGCGCCACCCGATCATGCATATTCATAAGGTCAAAATGTATAATCAACAGTTCTAGCCTTAATCACTGTCTCTACTCACTCTTCACCAGGCAGACCCACAACTCGTCCGGTATCTTGTGAGAATACGACATACCACCATCTCATTCGTACTACGCTTCCTGCTCGGTGCAAAGCCTCCGGCAGTTTGCCTTTGCCGGTATCAATGGAGGAGCAGGGAGTCCGTATTGATGAGTGCAGTCCCTTGCTGCCATCTGCCCATGATGACCAGCAGATGCGCAAGATGGGGGAAGGCAGTGAAGGAAGAAGCATGACCTTGAGAATCCTGTGTCTATTCTGTTCCGTCTTGTTTGCGTAAGTACCTCAGGAAACCATGTCGAAGTAAAGAAGTCATGGCTGCTTTATATTATGAATTGTTTTCGAATTAACAGAAATACGCAGAGTTACGGGAGCTAGCATCACCACGTTCCCTCTCTACGGGCCATACTTCGTCACCGACCTTGGGTTCACGCAATCGGAGTCCAATGCAATCTCCAGTGGAGTCGTTATGTCTATATATATAACGATGCCGATCTGGGGCTTTCTCGGAACGAAAGTCTCTCCCGGAATAGTCGCACTCATCTCTACAGGCTTTTCTGTATCGGGGTACCTGGTCTCTTCAGCTTCATTCTCTGACTCTAAGCTCAGGGCGTCACACGGGGACATGGCATCTAATTTCCCTTACATCTTGGCTGCTTTCATCATGATTGGTTCAGCGACAAGTGCTGTCCTCTTGAGCTGCCTTGCTGCTTGCTCCATTAGTTTCGGCTTGAGTAAGCACAAGGGCTTTCTTTTGGCGGTTCCTGTGGCATCTTTTGGCTTGGGCGGTATCGTCTTTAGCCAACTAGCGAGCTGGGCCTTTATACTGGATTCTGGACCCGGTCACCTTGAACTTAATGTCCCCGGCTATTTCAGGTTTCTCGCAGCTGCCTTGATTACTGTTGGTCCTGTCACAGCCCGAGTTTTCCATCTTTGTGCAAAGGAGCTGGACACTGCAAAAGCACCTATCGAGTCTAGCAGGAGTTCATCCTACGATGATCAAGAGGTTTATGGCGAACTTACGGATCGGGAAATGGAAGACGGTATCGAGTCCAAGAGACTCAACCTCGGAAACCTGGTAAAGGACCCAATCCTATGGTGGCTAGCCGGTGGCTATTTCCTCATCGCTGGCCCTTGCGAGGTCTACCAAAACAATGTGAGAGACTTTTCCCAAGCTTCCAGGGCTTTAATTTAGTTTTTACTGACTTCCATCGCCGAATTCTAGCTCGGTAACATTGTCCGAACGATTATGCCGTCAACCATGGCTACTCCTATGACATCATTGGTTTCTCAGCAACTTAGTACTATAGCTGCTTCTTCTACCATCGCCCGGTTCTCAATGGGCATTCTCTGCGACAGGCTTCACTCCCATTCCGGCTCGAGTCGGGCTCAAAACACCCCTCCTTTCCTACGTTCTCGATTTATCATTCTCGTCATTCCACCGTTATTTGCTGTTGCTGGATTCCTTAAGGTGGCCACTATTTCAAGATCAGAGTCCACAGCACCCCTTTATATCAGCAGTGTTCTTCTCGGCTTTGGATACGGTAGCACCTTCAGTCTCATCCCGATCGTCAGCTCGATCTGGGGCGCTCATAATATGGCTCTCGCATGGAGTTTTATTGCTGTGGCGCCAGCACCCGGTGTAGGGGTTTTTGGCATGCTGTACTCATTTCTTTACTCCCGGGCTTTAAGACATGGCGGTCTCGATCAGTGTCAGAATTGGGGTTGTTATGGTACTTTTGCTTACAAGTCCGCGGTTGGTGTTATGCTCGCCATTATAGCTTGGAGTTTCGCATGGTGGGAAACAAGAAGACGGCACGTTGTAACTTAGATACAGCTTTTAGATTTCTGGCTATCTGAGAAACTGAAAAAAAAAGCTTACCTGGATTGTGGATATGATCGACTCGTTTTACGTCGCGGTAATTCACTTCATCAAGGAGAGCATCGCGCAAATGCTTGCCGACTTGAAAGCCAGACTTCAAAAGAGATAGAGATTTCCAGTCTTCAAAGCCAGTGTACAAGTACGACAAAAGGAATCAATTGCCAGCTTGATTGAGACCTCAACTTTGTGGAGAGGATTGTCAAAACTTCAGTTTCAGAACCAGATGCTTCATCAAAACTACCTGTCATGTAGCAATTAACGCCGGAGTTATGGAAGTACAAAGCACGGAGAGCGGTGGCTTCTTGAGTCCCATGACTTGACAGTAGTCAATGTCCTTCATTTGAATTAATGATGGAATATGGGAGGCTGTAAAGGGGCTGTCGTGGACTCGTACTTCTTGATTCTAGAGCTCGGTCCACAGAACGTTGGTATCTCTTGCACTACTCCCAAGCCAATGAGCCAAGACCGCGTCTACTGCCTCAGGATTGTCATGCGAGCAAAAGTGACCTGCTTCATCGACAGTAAACACGGTCAGCTGTTCCTCGCTCTTGAACTGCCCTCCTTTGGAAAAGCCCTGGCTTTGAGCACCGAATTGAATTGTCCCGTCCTGGAAATGCCAGTCTTGAAGGTTTCGGGCCCGATAAAGGGCCTGACGATGCCATGGCTGTTCATCCAGGATACGAAGCTGGCCGGGGGTGTTCCTGTTGTCGAAAATTGTAAGCCACCCGTAAAATAAAAGAACGGATAAGGTAGGAGGTCAAGAAACATATCGAGGAATCCAAAAGATATTAAAAGTGACGGATGGACCATATTGAAAGCACTTACATGACAACATCAGTATTGCCATTTATAAAGACAACACGAACGTTTGATTCATCTAGTATCCAGCCAAGTTCTCTGGTGGTTGGAAGGAATAGGGTTTTCGCTAAGCCCCATCGTTCGAATATATCGAAGTCGATAGGATAAAAGGGATCCCGGTAGATGCCTAGGAGATCCTGGACCCAATGCTGATTCATATATTGAAACTCTCTCCCATTGTTCATATCTGCCGAGCATAGCGGAGGGCTTGCTTCGCAGGTTTTTCGGACTACACGGATAGGCATTAGTGTAAATGAACCTTTCTTGAACATTGCCGTGGTCAACATGATGAAAAGACTGCTTATCTATACTCCAGATAGATGACTACCGGAATAGTTCGAAGCGCCTTGCAGAGAAGCAATAATAGGTGTCCTCACCATCGTAGGGGTCCCATCCGCCAATCTTGACACCCTCAAAGAAAGGCGAGCCGACTGTTCCTGAGCAATGACCTGATGCGTATGCACAAACATCAATATCGTACGTGTCGCGACATAGTCGTCCCAGTCGTTCACACTCGGGCACGGCGGCTAGCATGGTCTCGCATTGAGTCTCGTTCATTAGGGGCTCTCCTGTTTTGCCATTTGGCAAGCAGAACAAGTCGTAATACCCGCTCGTCGATCGTGTATCATCGACATAGGCGTTCATAGCAATGATAGAGCTAATGCTGAACGGAAGTCTCGGGGCGAGTCCCATATCACGTCGTGCGCGCTCTAGCTTCAGTATGTGGTACACATAACCAGTAGTGTAATGGCCCCCCATGGACTCTCCGGCAATGTGCCAGGTGCGGTCCGCTAGTCCGGGGAAAACCTGCCTTGAGAAGGTCTCAAGGAACGAGTAAATATCGTGGCTTCCCTGTTCAAGTGTGATGGCCATTTCTTTGCGGTCAGTGATGGATGAAAAACCGATACCGATAGGTTGACTAAAGTCCGGAGTTAACACTCAGGTCGTGCAATCCCCAGATACCCCAGGCCAGCTTACTCAACGAAAATGACATTCGCATGGTTCGTCCAGGAGTACTTATTGCTGCTCGTTGAGTTCCCATCGGCATTCACTCGACATGGTCCCGCTTCGTTGAACACCGCCGCAACACCTGTAGCGCCTGGGCCTCTGTGTCATTTTGTAAGTTTGTTTCCCGCCCAAGGATTTTAGACTTGAAGCGTAACCTAAGAAAGATGTACGCTCTGTTAGGCGGTCTTACCCGTTCATCCATAAGACAACCGGTGCGGTTTCAGGGTTGTTTCGGCTCTCAAAATACCCTTTCCCGTTGTCAATCATAACCTCCCGACTTAAAAGGATGGCTTTACAGCAGTCACTGAGCGTGAAATGGGTGAATCTTACAAAAGAACATTGATTTATCGCCCGTAACGTTCACAGTGCCTGTGAAATGGCGGGACTGGGCATCACATAGCGTTTTGTCCTGCTCGGTGATTGAGAAGGACTCCCCGGATGTCTGCGGTTGCGGTTGGTCCCTGCCGGGTGGTCGCGTTGCTTCCGAAGGCAGGAATTGTGAAGTTTTAGCGATTTTGGTCCACAAAGGATGTACCGGAAACTGAAGATCTTGCGGCCCTGTTCTGAGGATTAGGGACCACGAGGACTGAGCCGCGAAGACCAACGGCACAATGCGGCTTGTAAGGCGCATTTCCGACTGCAGCAGTGACAAGAATCTGGGTAGGGTGTCGAGGGAGCAAGCCTAGGCTCGAACGTTGAAGATCCTAGTTGATATGATTAGGGCTCGACAAGCGATGTGATGTATACAATAGCTTGCCTTGTTCACTTGAAGAAAAATCTGAGTGAACGTGTTGGCCACTGTGGTATACTGCCCAGCCGGAACCTGGGATATAGCTGCCAAGCGAAGTACTGTGCATTTCCGAAAGGCCCCTAGTCCCCATACTCCCTGGCCATCCAGGTAAGATGCCGGTAACGACGAAGACCGAAAATCATCAATTCAGCGTGCAATTACTGTATCTCATCGGACAAGGATTCTGGGCCTGACCATCGAATTACTCTATTGGGACCTTTGATGCGGCATCACGCTGTTCAAGGTCGCGCTAATGCAAAAGCGGTGCGCGAAAGAGTGATAAGGGTCATGTGGGAGCCAAAATACGCTTCGGGCCTAGATAGGTAGTCCCTTTCCTAGCCTTTTTCTCGGAGTTCTTTTTCATTCCGCGTTCTCCGAATTATGGGGGCAAACGCAAGCTTGAAAGCCAATTGCAGTTGCAAGGTGACCAGGGCATCTACAAGGCTGTACGTCCAGGTGTGACATCTCCTCACAACCCGTCACCAAGTCGTGACAGAGAGCTGCCTCTTTGATAACGAACGACACATCAATTATGTTCATCCTCGTACATTCTGCGATGAAAGTCGCCTTCATCTTGCTGCAACTAGCTCCGACGTTTGCTCTCGCATCAGCCTCGACAAAGCCTCTGGAGCCCGTTGGAATAGAATTCAACAGCCAGCATGGTCTGCCAGCATTCTCGGTCCGTCTGGGGCCGGATAGCCAGAAAGCCTGCAACGCGTCGAATTCTGGCACAGCGGGCTTCATAGATTCCGACAGTGGAAACCATTTCTTCTTCTGGGCCTTCCCAAGCAACAACGATGTGTCCAAGGACCCGGTTGTGTTGTGGATGAGTGGGTAAGCAATCAGAAGCAGCTTCATCTTGCGCTTTTTCAGCTTGGCTGACAGACTTCTCTCTGTAGAGGGCCAGGAGCTTCGTCGGTTGGCCTTGGAAACATGATGGAACTGGGGCCTTGCAGAATTCTCCCCGAGACCTTGACTACGACCGAGAACCCATATGCCTGGAATGCAAATGCTACTGTTCTATTTGTGGAGTAAGTTGATGCGGTATCAAAGGGTATCTGGAGACGATTGCTGATTAGACGCCTTTTAGCCAACCGCTGAGCGTTGGTTTCTCGCATGCAGATAGCGGCAGGCTCCCAACAAGCCTCGCTGAGACGACTTCACAATTATACGAATTCATGCAGCAGTTCTTCATTGCATTCCCTGATCTTGGCCAAAGAGACTTCTATATCGCCGGCGAGTCTTATGGGGGGATCTGGGTTCCAACATTGGGCGCACATATTCTGAAGCATCAAGCCTCTGACCTCGCAGAAACTGTCAAAGCAACAACTGGATATGCCCCCGTGCCGTTAAACCTTCGTGGCGTCTCTGTGGGCAATGGTGTGATCCGACAGAGTGTGCAAATGTCTGCCATTTTAGAGGCGGGATGTTCCCGGCCCGACTCACCGTGGAACCACACCCGCTGCGAGTTCTGGGAACCATTGCAGCGGGAGTGCATGGATGCCTTGGAGGTTTGCGAACGCGATGGTACTAGGCACAGCTGGATGGGACTCGGCTGTGAGACTGCGCAGACAAGATGCATGGAAATGATCTTTGATGTGACAGCGGGCCTTCACCGAAATCCTTATGACTACAGAAAACATTGTTACAAGGACGAACTAAACTGCTACGACGAAGTTTCCGCGGTCGGTAGTTTCATGGATATCCCAAGTGTTCGGGACGGACTCGGCGCACCAGGCGATATTCCGTTCAACGTCATGTCCTGGAAGATCCCCGAGATCATGGCAGCCTCTGGAGATATATGGGTCTCGAGTCACCACGATATCAATTACCTGTTGACAGAAGTAAGTTCATCACCATGGACTATGGCGATACACGGCAGCTGCTAACGAGTCGCCTCCGGTTACAGGGGATCCGTGTTTTAATATACTCGGGAGACAAAGATTGGTATGGCACAGCGGCTGGCATGCGCAGACTGGTCACGGAAGCTTTCTCCTGGCCGGGTGGAGGACTCTACCGTTTCCAGCCGTATGAGCCGTGGATGGTGGACGCTAGGGAAACAGGGCTGGTAAAGCATCTAGGCCCGTTGACGTACGTGGAGGTATTCGAAGCCGGGCACATGGTGCCTTACGACAAGCCTCTGGAATCGCTATCTATGTTCCAAACATGGCTGGCAGATGGGTTTTGACCTCTTTTGGTGTGGGGATTGATCCGGCGTTTCTATGATGTTTGCGAGTATTTATTAGAAGCATATTCCAGGACCATATTCGCTAGCACCTCAGTATTTGCTGCTGCTGCTCAATCGCTTGTAGAGTGCCATTCGTGCTGGCCGGTGAGGTAGCCTACTGGATCCAAACAAAAACCACGTGTTGACTGCAGTACTTCGGATCTACTCTGTAACTAGGATCCAGATAATTTCGACAACAATCTAGGACTCTTGCCTCACGCAGTGTTCAGTTTGCTTGCATTGATCTCGGCCCCCATGCATTGGAACGACGACTAGTGCAGAACTCACAGGGAGGCGCCGGATTGCCGATTTCAGCGTCTATCACTGGGTAAGGCCACAACTAAAAGAATGTGCTGCCTGGTTCATCCAGTACGTGATTCAGTACCGAGTATTCCGTACAGACACTCTTTCACGAGACAGGCATGTGTGGACGAGCCACAGGGGGGACCGGTGTGTCGATACGCTGCCCTGTAGGCCCCGCTACTAACCACGCTACTGTAGCTCTCAGCCATCCTGTCGGGCTGGAGATAAGGTGCGGGGAAGCACCTGGTTACGGGGATTGCAGGGCCACTGCGATTCCGAGCTCGGCTATGGCGATTACTCGTACCTCGTCCCGTCCCTTTTTCCCCTAGACTCTACAGAAACACAACCAGCAGCGAGCATAGACGTCAACGTGGCCAACGTCAGCGCGAAGACGAAACGGACGGGCACGATTTGTTGTGCAAGCCCCGCCATTCTCACTTGTGACAATAGAACCGACACAAAGGCACCGCCCCGAACAGATCGATCCCGATCGTCCGAGTTGGCCTTCCGAGATTCCGACCATGTATGGCCCTCCGCCACCACGTCCCAAGAAAACAAATATTGTCCGCAGCCGGTCCGGTTGCATCGATTGTCGCCAGAGACGACGCAAGGTAAAGCCGGCATTTGGTTTCTTTCTGTGGTACCCCTAGAATATCTTTTCCTGACCACGTTGAAATAGTGCGACGAGAAGCGACCCAGCTGCAAGCCTTGCCTCGATGGCGGACGGACTTGCAACTACGACGCCTATCCCGCCGGCGTGCAATTCTGCGATGTGTCGGACTGGGCAGCTCGCAAGGTGTTCAAGGATAAGGCAAAGGCTTCTCGCAGACTAGCTGTCAGCAGAAATCTACAACCTGTCGGAGAACTGGCTTCGAGCGATCAGGATGGGGACCACAACAATGCCGGCGCTCTGTCTACTCAGTTGCCAATTCCTCAACAAACCGGCCCGTTGCCCGACCTAAGAAACGACATTGCACAAGTGACGTGGTTGCCTGCCCTCGATTCAACCATTGATGCGGAGATGTATGGCAGGGTGGGCGTAGATTACGACCCATGGACCGCTGACTGCTTCAACATTTCTCTGGAATCACCTCTTCAAGGTTTGGGCAGTCCTTTGAACTCCTATCCTAGCCTAGACACGGACCATTCTAGTGACCGGCGCTCAGAGCACTCGTCTCATGAGCGAACCCAGCCATTGGCAGCTTCAACCCTCTGCCCGCTGCCTGAGGCAAACGACGCATCTGCAGTCGGCTCAGTTGCAGACAAAGCACAGGCTTCGTACGGAAATGAGGGAATTGGTTTGGAAGACTTCGAGCAAAGATGTGATCAGCAAACAGCTTTTGGCTTGACGACTCCCAAACCTTGCTCCCAAGACAACTGGCTGAAGGCAGCAGCTGTGGCTAATCCTACCCTGCTCCTCGAACCAGACCAGCGTAACGTGACTCGGTCGGATTCTTTACCAAGAAATCGGGCCGGAGAGCTCAAAGAGAATACCAATCGCCGGCAAATAACACCTCAATCAGGTTTGCTATCAACTAGAAGAACCTCGCCGAGCATATCCCGGCCTATCAGCCAGCCTTCGCTCACTATTCGAGGGCCTGACCGAGTCTTCCTCGCCCATTTCGTCACTCATGTCTCCGAGTCCATCCTCGAATGCTCTGGAATTCTCAAGGCGCTTTCGATGCGGTACGAGCTAGTCAGATCTGCCGCCATGGCGCTGTCGGCAGCCACACTTGCCAATCGCGAAGGGACCTACACGCAGTCTGCATCAGATTCATCAGAAACACGAGGCTGGACCCCCAATCAATCTTACTTAATCAAAGCATCCAGCTTTGCAGCTGGCCCATCGCGTTTTAACTTGGAGAGCATGCGCTCGCTCCCTCTCGACGTGGCAATCGCAGTACAGTTACTGTTGACTCATTTTGAAATCGAACTTGGGTCTTTGGACAGTGTTTGCATCAGGTTCAACACAATCGAGAAGCTTCTTGCAATACATTCAGGCACGGGCTCAGAAGATGCCGATATTGAGAAGCTGTGGAGCGCAACCGTCAATGCCAGAGCCATAGCGCGTAGTACAATTGGACCTCATGTGCCACTCGAATGCGAAGTTGATGATTTGCAACCTCTGCGGAGGCTCGACAGCAAGTTTCGAGGCAATTTCGGCCTAGTCTCGCTTATTGCATCGCATGCAACGCAAATCGGAGATCGCATCATTCTTTATCAGTCCATGAGGGCTGGGAACGAAAGCTCAGATCGATTGATGCAGAAGATTTCGGATTGGTACGATGTCATGCGAGGAAGATCATGCCCTCTTACACCCTCGATTGAAGGCAATGAGCATAGATCGGAGAGCCAGCTGTTCCAGGAGCTCGATGCTTATCAGCAACAGCTTCTGGCCCTCGATCCACCACCGAGATTCTGCAAGTCGATGCAAGGAATCGCATCAATTCCTAGTGGACAGGGCTGGGGAGACATGATCGACAGCCCCGTCTTTTTCGACTCGCACGAGACGGCTATGGAAGTTGCCCTCTATGCATATGCGCACATCGTGTGTGATTCTTCATTACTACGGGACCTTGTAGGTGCAGAGCCGCCCTATGTAAGCGGCCAGGATTCAGGAACAACGGACAATATTCAGCCTTGGGCCTACTTGCTCATGCGGATCGCGGCAGGCATGGACCCAAGCGAGGAGGCACAGCTTGATTCCCACAGATTCACTATTACCTATATGCTCTGGATAATTGGTATGCGCTGTGGCGACTCAAGAATCCTAGCCTTTTTAGATGGACTGCTGTGTCGCTTGCAGGATACCCAGCCAGTACGGAAAGATACTAGTCTGATCTTGCGGATAGCACGTCGCAGCTTACGCATAGTACAAGACGAGTATAAAAACGGCCGAGCTGTCTACTCTGCTTTTACCACGTTCGCGCCTACAGCAACGAGACAAGATTGGCTGAATTCATACGAGGACGAGCTGCTGACCTTGCATGGTCGAGATACAACTCGCCGATGGTTCAACGACGCGCGCTCATTTGCAGGCGTCAGTGCTGTCTCTTAGGAATCTTGAGCTTCCAAAGCTTCGATCTGGTATTCTCTCATAGTTGTTGTTCGGTAAATCAAGATATCATGAATGTACATCTGTGTTGCATGTTTCGCCCAATGCCCTTGAGACCCTTGTCTTCCCAACCATGACTGACATACAGTATCATCGCAGCCACAATTACGTCTTGAGGGTCGTGATCGATATCCATGCTCTCTGCTACTCCATCAGAAATTGCAACAACCATGCATTCCTACCTCTTGCCACTCGCTCGTTCCCTCGACCCTGCGAGGTTTGGGCCAGAAAACCTGCCCCGGGGCCTTGACAAGTTTCCCATCCTGCCAAACATACTTGATATTATCGGCTTCTGCGAGTAGGTGGATGTCGTCAAGCGGGTTCTCATCCAGTGCAATCATGTCCGCGTCCCAGCCTTCCTTGAGAATACCCTTTGTCGGTGTTTTTGGGCCTAGCGTCTCTGCTGCGTTCGCAGTCGCCGCTTCGATCGCTTCCAAAGGCGACAGTCCAGCATTGACTGCGTACACAAGCTCCTTGCCGTTCTTGCCGTGACCCCACATCGAATCGGGGTCAGATTCCGCCATATCAGTGCCAATCGCAATCTTGACGCCGTGCTTGATGGCTGTTTGGTAGGCTTGCTTGTGGATCTCGGAAGCGTGTAAGAGCTTGGAAGCCGTGTGCGGGTTCAGCTTATCCAGTCTATCCAGGAATGCCTCAAAGACATATCTGGTAGCCACTAATGACACGCCATTTTCTTTCATGAGCTTTGCGGCCTCATCATCAAGGTAAGTTCCATGCTCAATTGAGATAGCGCCCGCCTTCACGGATGCAACAATGCCAGCCTTACCATGGGCATGGGCCATAACGGCACGGCCTTGGAGCCGGGCCTCGTCAATAAATGCGGCAAGCTCGTCGTCCGAGTACTGGCGATATTTGGGATCATCGGTGGCGCTCATAATACCCCCGGTAGTGATGACCTTAATAACGCTTGCGCCACGACGAACTTGCTGGCGTACGGCAAGTCGACAGTTGTCCACGCCGTCCGCTAGTACGAGCACACTATGACCGGGCCAGTGATTCTGCGGTCCGATTCCCTGTCGTGAATAGACAAAATCACCGGCGATGGTAGTGGCATCGCTGGAGCCACCCGTGATGCCAATGCATCCGCCTGCTCCGTAGACGTGAGGGCCCAGGACGAGGCCGGCTTCAACAGCGCGGTATGCCTCAATGGCAAAGGAACCGGCGTCTCGTACACTCGTGAAGCCTGCCATGAGAGTGTCATAGAAGCCCCGAGTGACCATGGCTCCTAGCGTAGCGGGGTGTGTGTTGATGAAGTTGATGAACTCCCCGACGAGCACTCCCGCGAAATGTGTATGACAGTCCCATAGCCCAGGGAGGAGACAATTGACCTCTGTACGAGGTGCCGATGCGACCTTTGTCGGAGCGCTTGACTGCGAGCCAAGGAAAGTGATTTTGCCTGTCTTGGTTGAAACACCGACAGCAGCATTTTGGATGGGTTTGCCACGACCAGGGATCAAGAGCTTGCAGTAGATTGCGATAAGATCGTCTTCATCTTGTTCTGCCTCTCGGAGTGGGAGTTGGGTGAACATCATAGTTGGTTGTGTGTTGTATCGACAGCTAGTTGTGAAAACAGAAGTGTGTCTAGCTCAGGCGCGCTGACAAAACGACATGACGCTACGAAGACCTTTCAATGCGTTCCCTAGCTTCTTTTACCTCTCGCGGTGGAAACATCAGGTCCTTTTGCAATGTCAACCCGTTTCTGCGGCCAGCGCCACGCATCAGCAGATCAGGGGCCAGACAGGTTTACCGAGACGGGACCCCGAGCACGCCGAGTCAAGCGTGTCGGAAGAGGTCAGGTTTACCCGATGAACATGGATGCCACCTGCAATGAGCGCTAGTTCTACTCCATAGCTACATACAGTCAGGCAGAGGCTAACACGACCAGTTCCGGGACCGGATCTGCTCCTGGAGCGGAGCATTTGGCCTGGGTCTAGCAACCGGTGACCGGATCGGGTGGCCGGGAACGACGGAGGAGAGGACCCGTGGCGCGTCCAAGTGGGGCAAAACCAATTGCTCCTGAGCGCTCGAAGTCGGGAGCGCACATGCGAAGCTCATGATCTTTGACACTTTCTATTTCTCGGTAGATATTGGGTATTAGAGAGCCTTCTCTATGTTTCCTTTCACCCAGGCACCTTTCGTTTGCTTTGGAGATTCATACTGCATCCTATTCGTACTTGTTCATCGTCTCCTCCAGTCATGTTGCTGTACCAGTATTTGTTGAGCGCTCTCCCGTTATCGGGACTGGCATCCGCTCAGTACCGAACGATTTCATCAGAAACCAGTGGGCGGTCCATCCGGGTCAAGAGCTTCGATGGAAACGAGTCTGATTTGTGCAATGCGGGAGGGGTCGCACACCATGCTGGTTGGGCAGACCTTGGAAATCGCCACCTGTTCTTCTGTACGTTCAGATTTGCCTCAGCACTCTGCTTCATGGTCCCATGTTTTTTTTTGGCTAACACGCATGTCCCATTCTCAAGGGTTTCACGAGGCCAGGACATCTCCAGAAACGGCCCCCTTACTCCTCTGGCTGCAGGGCGGGCCGGGCTCATCCTCCCTCATTGGCATGGTATTCGAGAACGGGCCTTGCCTAATTGACGGACCAAACAGCACAGTCTTTAATACATATTCTTGGACTGAGTCTTTCAATGTAATTTACCTGGATCAACCGGCAGGAGTAGGGTTTTCCTATGTCGATGACGACTCGTTTCCTGGTGCCATTCCGAATCGAACCGAAATCTCATCCCTGGACGTCGTCGATGCGATTGAACTATTATACACCGCATTTCCACATCTTGCCAAGGTCGAGCTTCATGTAGCTGGGGAGAGCTTTGGCGGGCGCTACGTACCTGTTCTGGGTTCGTCAATTTTGGAACACAATGCCGCCCAGAGTGGAAAAAACGACATCCCATTGAGATCCATCATCGTTGTAAATGGATGGTCGAATCCGGTATACCAAGTGCCGTCTCTGTACGATGTCGGTTGTCACTCGTACAAAAGCTATCCGCCGTTTCTCGAAGAGCCTGATTGTGCTAAAATGAGCGCTTCTGTGGAGACGTGTAAGGAGGGATTGAGTCGATGCGCTGCCAGCAGAGATGCTCAGGATTGCATCGACACGTATCCTAGCTGCAAAAATGGCATCTCAGATGTCGTTTTCGACTTGGTCGACCGCAGTCCATATGACCGACGAAGGGTTGATTGTGCGCCTGACTGCTACCCTGAATATGGTCCCATCCTCGCCTATATGAACCGGACTGCACTTCTCGAGAACCACCTCGAGATTTCTAATGCCAGTCACGGTCGCAAGGAAGTTTGGAACGTGTTGTACAGGGATATGGAGCCGCTTTTTGTTGACAGCGGTGACTTCCTAATGTCTTCTGGGCCACAACTGGAGAGAGTGCTCCAAGATCCCGATGTGGATGTCCTCTATATGGCTGGTATTACCGATATAGCCTGCAACCCCAAGGGCGTCAATGAGGCTCTTGAGAATGCAAAATGGGAGAAGCAGTCAGAATACGTTGATGCGGCCTGGAAAGACTTGCCGTGGAAGTCATCCTTGGGCAGCAAGGGAGGTCGGGTGAAAGCCGTCGATGGGCTATGGATGGTAGAAGTTAACGACGCTGGTCATTACGTAAGTCCCAATCCATCTACATTGTACAGTCAAAAACCTGTTTCTAACACAGGATTTTTTCTTTCTTTTTTTTAGGTGCCATTTGACCAGCCTGCGCTTGCATTGGACTTGTTGAAGCACTGGAAGTCACATTTGTCGCACAAGGATCTCGAAAAGGAACCTCCGACAGCGGAGGAATTGTAATAAATATGAAGGAAAGCAAGCGATATCCGTCCACGCCTCCTTCAATCAAGCAACTTGACGGATCAGGAAGATGCGGTGTAATTTGTAGAAGTATGAGTCTCTCTATAGCAACACCTGGCGAGGGCGAGGGCGAGATTGTGGCAGCGTGGTAAAAGGAGTGTAGTAAGAGATGATTAGAAATTTAGTTGAAATAAAAACTGTACCATGTCTTTTCCAAAGCTCCTTCACATGTTGTGACGCCTTGATAGGTACGTTGCAGAACAGAAGAGTGCTCCGAAGTCGGTATTGCCGTTAGGCTGTACTGTTACACATGATCTCAAGGCTAAGTCACTCGAGTGCACTCTTTTCATAGAAAAGAAAATTACTCTACTTTTCCAGCTGCGAACAAAACAGTCTTTCATCACATTTTGGTGACTGTTGTCCATAGATTAAGGGTCTCGACGGCCTGGGTTGACTAGCAAGAACTACCACAAATAAATTAGCAAGTACAGTCACTACGAAGTTACTCAAAAGCGACCGACTGCTATGTAGAGTACCTACCCGGGACAATAATCCATTCTCCCAACAACAGTTTCGCGAGGTGCCCATGCGAAACCTGGGTGGGTGGACCATTTGATAGGGATTAATTGATCGAGGAAAGACCGAAACTAGTCCTAATCTGGTCCACTGGTCCTTCACACTACTGTACCTCATGCTGACCTGTCGGTTTAGCAACCTTCTAGTGGTATCAGCTGTCGTCTGAGTCTAGAACAGAAGAAGGATATTCTTTACGATCTCCTTCTTGTTTTCGTTGATATCATTACTGATGTTATTTGTTCCTCCTCCGAGAACGGGTGAGGCCGGAAGATGGGAAGGGAGTGTGACATGGTTGGCCCACTCTATCAGTATTATACCCCCTCATACAGTAACCACAGCGGCGCGGAATAAAGGGTTGTACGGGGAAAATCGCTATGTAGCGGCGTCTGGTAAAAACTTTCAGTATTATAAATAAATATTAACGAAGTTGCGAATACCTTTAGAATTGACCGGTTGTGCTCTCGAGGCGACATCAACAGCACCCACCAAGGCACAGCAAAGAGCAAGCAACTAAGATCTGCCACTGAAGTCCGAGCACAAGTCTTTCTCTACTGATTTCTCGTCCATCTCCATCAACGAGGGTAAAGATGTCGCTTCCTCAACATCTTAAAATGCCCAGTTCGCCAGCCCTGAAGTGCATTGAGATGCACGTCACGGGAGAGCCTGCTCGTATCGTTTATGCCGGGTTCCCTGAGACAACAGGCACGCTTCTTGAGCAGCTCGCGCAGACAAAGGCACAGCACGACCACATCCGCTCAAGACTCATGTTAGAGCCTAGGGGTCACGCTGACATGTACGGGGCCATACTGCGAACCGACACCGAGCTTGTCCGCTCCGGGGAAGCCCATATCGGCGCTCTCTTCTGTTACAACAACGGATATTCGAAATTCTGTGGTCATGCGACATTAGCCTTGGGCCGGTTTCTAGTTGACCAGGGCTGCTCAGATGTATTTCCGAACCGGGAAAAGTTGGAGGTGAACGACGAGAGCGCAACTGTTACCATAAATCTGCATGCACCTTGCGGCATCGTCAAAGTGGTGGTGCCTGTCACCCCCGACAATCGTTCTGATCCAACTCGGCCTGTCACTTTCCAATCCACGCCGTCTTACTCATTGGCCATCGATGCTGAGATAGAAATTCCTCCAGACCTGCGCTGGCCAGAGCTAAAAGATCGGAAATCGGTCAGAATTGACGTGAGCTTTGGTGGAGGGCTTTTCGTCATTGTGGATGCCCATGCCCTTGGGTTTCAGGATGGTTTACGGAACGTCTCTCTGGATACAATGGGCCAACGCGTGCAAAGGGTTATGGAGAGCCTTGGTCATATGAAGGACTGCAAGAGGCTACTACAAATACCCTCCGACTCTTTCAGGAACGTGGGTTATGGCGTAATGCTCACGGATAAGTCCTTTGGGGTGCAACCGCCAGCAGCGGTAGGGGCTGAGACTGGACTTTTCTTCTTTGGTGACAATCAAGTCGATAGGTCACCCACAGGATCATGTGTATGCGCACGAGCAGCCCTTGCCTACACCAAAGGCCAGAGGAAGATCGGGGAGCCCTGGGCTTATAACTCACTGACTTCCAACTTTTTTGGGGCTGGAGCCTTCCTTGGTACCATTGTCAAGGAGGTCGAGGTTGAGATAGACCATACGGAGAAGAAAACCCAGAAGGCTGTCATTGTTGAGGTCAGCGGGCAGGCATTCTACACGGGAGCAAGCACACTCGTCCTTGAGGAGGAAGACAGCATCTCCCAGAACGGATTTCTATTCAAGGACCTGAAAGAAGGATTGCTTTAGGCAATCAAAGGCCAACAAGTTAAATAAATGTCATTCTATGCATCGCACGCGAGTTTTCCATATAGACCTCTTTCTTCATTAAGTGCTAAAGTACTCCGTATCGTCGTGAAACCATATCCGAGAAGCAGAATGAGGCGAGGCGGTCCATGCCTTCGTAGCTAGATTGCGCTGCTTCCAACGTCCAGCCCCTCTGCCTGGTCATCCTCCCCCATTGCAAATGCTTCAAGTTTCACTTGATGACATTTATTCTGTCAGTGTATAGCTGATAGGTAGCCTGGGCAATCAGTTCTCATCAGTCTTTTCTAGCATCATGTATGTAATCTCAGGTGCACATAAGTTATGAGTCGCCTATCTACATCAGTCCCGAAATTTAGAGCCAGTATTGGTCGAGATACGAGACGCTTGGCTCCAGTTACCCCGGATCCACCCAGACGATAAGACTTCACTAGTCTGTGGTGGCTTGTCCAGCGATAACAACTTATTCCTCTTCTGGACCTCGGATCCGGCTGAATGATCACTTGATAGTCAACACACTTGTCTAGACCCAAAACAGGCCCCCAAGTCCTCCACCGCCGCAAAGTTGGGGCGGGGTGGAGGCTGCAGCAAATCCCTGTCTTGCAACTTTACCCTGGGCGCTTTTCCAGCGATAACCAACACCATCCACACGATAGGCGAAGGAGAACCGTTGTTCCGCACTTGTTTCCCCAGAGCACGAAGAGCTCAGTTGTCTTTCAATATATACTGGATGCGTTCACCTCGAGAGTCGCCGATCCAGGGTCGTGCTCAAGGTCTTACGTCCCAAATCGCAACCGGCAAGACGCTACGCAAAAGGAGATTGAGGACTGGCCTATAACCAAATCGATTTTTCTTTACCCAAGGCCATGGCTACCAATCCTGCTGCAGGCGGGCTGTCGCCTCCCAGCAACAACCCCACACCTGTCATGGCAGACGAGGAGAAGGGAGATATCACGGTCACCGACAGTGCAAAACTCGACCAGGGAAGCCTCAAGCAGGGAAGCCTCGAGCAGATGTACAGCCACGAACGGCGGCCAGACATGTTCGCTCCCCTTATACCGCACTCCTCTTTCAAAGAAGAGCTGAGTCCATTGACCTTCCGTGCTGTGTTGACCGGGTGGCTCCTAGGCGGCCTAGTGAACGCCGGCAACATCTACTTAGGTGAAAACGCCCACGTCAAGAAACCCGATGCATAGCGTCCTCTGTCTAACGTCCTGCTAGGCTTGAAGTCGGGCATCGCAAGTGATGCCACCATGCTTGGGGCATTCGTCGGTTACGCTGCTCTCAAAGCGTACTCTCACTTGAGGATTCCTTTCTTTCGAGGAGACCCTGGTCCCAAAGAAAATAGTCTTATTCAGGCAGTGGCTACAGCTACTGGTGGTCTCAGTACCTTTTTCTTCGCCTCGGTTCCAGCCATGTTTCGCCTCGGCATACTAGGTCCCAACGTCGAAGATGAGTACTGGAGAATGGTGGCTCTGACAGCAGCCAGTGGCCTATTCGGTTCCGGTATTGCGCCCCTTTACCGCCGACTCTTTGTCATCGAATTAGGGAAACAGCTCGATCTTGTTTACCCTACCGCTATTGCTGTGGCCACCACGATTCACTCTCTTAACATTCACGATGAGAGGAGTACGTATCGAAAATCCCTGAAAGCTCTTTATATCACATTTGCGGCATCGATTGTCTGGGTCGTTGTGAGCTCTTACGCCAAAGGGATTCTCTTTCAATGGCATATAAGCTGGTGGTTTTACGCTTGGGGCAACTACAAAAACCTCGCCATCTACGCCGTGAACTGGGGCTTTGTCGTTGTGGAGTGGACGCCTGCATTCATAGGCATTGGAACGCTCATTCCATTGAACAGCTCAGCATCGTGGCTGCTCGGTTACGTGCTTGGCTTTGGCATTATCGGGCCCATTTTGGTATCCCAAGGTAAAGCCATTGGGTATGCCTACAGTGCTGAGTACCCAGACTTGGTCACATTCCTCAGTATCGAATCTCCTGATCTCATCAACCTTCCAAGTCCAAGATACTGGCTGATCCTGCCTTCTACATTTATCATCATTGCAGCTGCAGGCACCGACACCCTGTACTTCTGGCGGAACTATATCATTTCAGCAAAAGTCATACTTGGTTCGGCCGCTAGGAGTCTTTCAAAGCGGGCTCCCAACATTCCCTGGCTTATCCGCCTGGGCGAGAAAGGGGAACAACAGGATGACCTTGATCCAGCACCGAAAAAGGACCGGATTAGGAGGCGGGAGTGGATGCTCTTTTCCTTACTCGCCGTGGTCTTGTCATGCGCTGTACTCAAGACCCAATACGTAAGTGAAGCACTTTCTGGTACTTTGGCCTGTCAAGATTCAAAATCCTGAAACTTACGCGTTCCGAACAATAGAAAGTTGATATTGGGCTCACTATCTTGTCGCTTGTTCTCGCCATCATTTTGTCTGTCATGCTTGTTATCTGCACCGGCCAAGCAGGAACCAGTCCCGCCACAGTCATCTCAAGCACGGTCCAGATTACCGTCGGTGGTATCAATCGCAGCAACGGAATGTCAGTGCCAGACAATATGCTCTCAAACCTCGCTGCCGGTACTCTTACGGCTGCGGGTTCGCAGCAGGTCGCGGAAATGGTCACGGACTTCAAGATCGGTTTCTTCCTTGGAACGCCACCACGCCTTCAATGGTACGCCCAGATTCTCGGGTGTCTCCCAGCTATTTTTCTCTCACCAGGCCTCTTCATCCTTGTTTCCAAGGCTTATGGATGCGTGTTGGATCCCAGTCAGGCAGCTACATGTCCTTTCACAGCTCCCGCCGTCAGCTTGTGGACCGTTCTTGCAACGGCGGTGGTAGAGCCTACGCTCCCTATCCCGCAGTCATCGTGGATATTCTCCATTGGAATCTCTGTTTTTTCCATTGCAGTTCATTTGCTCCGCAATTGGGCCAGAGAAAACAATTACAGAAAGATCTACAATTTCACGCCTAACATGGTCATGGTTGCTCTTGGCTTAATTGTCCCAGCAATTCAGTATAGCATTGCACTGGTCATAGGCGGAATAATTGCTCTAGTGTGGCTTCGAAAATGGCCGGCTTCCCATGCTCTCTACCTGTTCCCGGTCGCTGCTGGCATGATTGCGGGGGAAAGTATTGGTGGCATCTTCAACGCAATTCTGACTTTAGCCAAAGTTAGCGGACCGACATACTACGGCACTACCATTGGATGTCCTGCTGGTATGTGTTGAGGAGATAGACGATGCCGGGATCAAAAGAGATAGCATAACTGTGATATAGCTTCTACGCAGTGCGTTAGTGCAGCGGTAGCAATATTCAGTGCAATCATTCTTTTTACTCTTAAGAATCATAGGATCAAGTTGTGGTGCTTAGCAGAGGCGTAGATATGAATCAACGATCTTGTCTATCGGTTATCCCGACTTCAACTATAATAAAGAACACATTTCCAACACATCATAGCATCATGTCCCAATGCTAACAAAGTGATATGAATCAACAATCAAGAGCAGAGCTCTTTCCACAATGTTCATCTTTAATTGCAGTCCTCAATCCCAGAATAATAATAATAATAATAATACCGAATGGTAGTTTAGTGTAAACCACTACTGGCCTTCTGGTTAGAGGTCGTTCACTCTCGCCGTGATCCTTGCCTTATTCCAACACCGAGTCTTCCATAGTAGAGATATCGTGGCTTGCTAACTGCAGCGCTTCAAGAAAACCTTTATATGTATCTTGTCCCCTGGTCCAGCCGCGGAAACAGAGATAGTCAAGCCTTGCTCCTTGCCTCAGGAAGAAACGTGCAATATCAACTTGTCGGTTCTTAAATGCCCATTCTAAAGGGCTCCTTTCGACAGACAGAATTGTCAGTAGAAACATAACTTAGACTTACAACCGCCACCGGCTGAAGGAGAAAACTCACGTTTCAAACATCCCGAACGTGGTGTTGACATCAGCTCCGTTATGGCACAGAAACTGGACCATCTCTAGGGAGCCACATGGGAAATCTGATTCGCAGAACTTGCATATCGCAACACCAACGCAGTCTGACTGAGTCTGACGTGTCAAGCACAGTTGCACAGGAAGCTAGAATACTGTAATTCGCGCAGCTGATCGTACCTGGAAAGACCGCATTTACAAATTAGAGAAACATTCCCTCAACCCAACGTGACGTTTTTCTGCTCCAAGCCCTCTCCGCTCCATCTTTAAGACTCAACATATGAAAATATTGATAAGATAATCTTTATAAAGTCCGCAGCAAAAATGCCTTGCGATAGTTGTAAGAAAACGAACTGCACCTGCCCCAACCCGCATCCACGGAACCGTCCTGTTCTCTATGCTTCTCCCTCTTCAAACATTGCGACTGTGGGAACCAATGTGCTTATTGATCCTGAAAGTAAGTTTGCTTCAATTGTACATACAGCGATGTTGAGCAACAGGAGTGCGAACATTGACACCGATTAGGGCTGGTAAGAGATGGTGGCGAGTGTCTCGAGGGGAGACGCATCGGTGTCACTGGGAGTTCAGACTAGGCTTGGAGCCCATCATTGGTGAAGCCGTTCTGCGAGTGCAGTTATCCGAGCATTGCGCGGTGTGATAGCCAAGAAATGGCTCTGGGGAGCTCTCATATCAAAATATGGCGGTTAGTGTACCAGGCAAGTTCAGGGGACAAAGCCTCTTTGAATTTAAGGCAAAGTGAGATAAATTATTCTAGAACAAGAGAAATCTAGCCCAATACACATAATGCCAATTTTTGTCGCCATCTCGTAGAGTGCGCTGGAAACGAAGTTCGTGAGGAATCTGCTGGTCGTCATCTTCCGGCCTGGTAGCCATTTTGTCAGACAATTGACTCCACAGGGATCATTGATGGCA